>JAQFYM010003630.1:0-18001 GCA_034694785.1 Agrenia bidenticulata | reverse complement strand
GAAACTTTTTTTATATTTTTGATATTAATTTTCTACACGACCACATAAATCTATCAATCTGGATAAGTTTTAGTAAAATTTAAAAAGAGGAAATTTGCAAAAATATCTACTGCGGCGACTATATGTTTTTTTTGTTTATATAATTGTTATGGATTTTTACTATTAAACCATAAATTAACTAAAAATCGTAATGTATTATATGAACATAAGAACAACAAAAAAATGAAGGATTTATATTGTGCTTTAAGTAAAAAAATGAAAAATTAAAATCTAATCTATTATTTTAATATTTTTCTTGCATTACAGTAATTTATGTTGTTTACCATTTTGAAAGTGTATATAAATATACTTGACTTGCTCAAAAAAATATTATCCCTGTCGTTATAGTATGTTTAATTAATTTTATACGAGTAAGCATTTGGTTTACGCGTTGTTAATAAGTTTTATTTTTGTGAAAAAAACAAATCGGCAAAATTTAACCATAAAAAAACAAATTTTGCACTGTAAATCACCTTATAATATTTATAAAAGGTTTCTTAAAATTTAAATTACCTAAAAATTTTTAAAACAAATTTACGAATCGATAAATTTGCTTTTTATTATATTTTTCTTGTGAGAAGGGGTAAAACTTCCCAATATTCCCAAAACTGGGGTTTTAAAAGGCCTCTTTTTTCCTAATTTGGGTAAAATAAGGAATTTAGTAAAAACCCCAATTTTAAGAGGCCTGCCCATAACCCTACCAAAAACTACCCTAAACATACCCCATCCGTAATCAAAATTCCATTTAGCTTATTTTTTCATTAAGTTTCCATTGTATGTCTTCTTTTTTAAAAATATGCTTTTTTAAAGTATTTTTTTTCTTCCTTGACGAGTTCACGCAGGGTATTCTTTTTTTCCTGTAGACGAGTTCAGTTCCAGCCTTTTAGATAGTGTTGGATTTTTTCTATTTTTCATTTTATTGCTAGAGCTTCTCGCGCAGTTACTTCAAGCCCCATTTTACTGCTTTAAAGCCTTCTTGAGGCAAACGTTATACCTTTTCTTCGTTGTTTTCCTCCTGCATAAAAACCGCACCTATTCCTGATTTAGAGGCATCAATTTATAAAAAGAGTACATTATTTGTATTAGGTACAGCAAGGAATGATATATCATTCTACGATGTTTTTATATCATTATGTGTTTCATGTGTATTTTGCCATATGAGCTTCGTCTTCTATTGTAAAATCTAAGTTATTATTGATATAACTGTGCTACAATTTGGCACAAATTATAGAAAATAACCAATAAAACCAATAAAGGGTTAGTCTTTCCTTTTTTTTTCAGATGCACTAGTAACATAAACATTTTTTACCTGATGTATATCAATTCTATACTTATTATACATGATTTCAAACCCTAGAAAAGCAATTTCCGTTTGCCTAAATGCCAACTTTTTTCTGTTAATCACTATATTTGCTTGTAAAAAAATAGTGCACAGACTTTCAGATTGCGGTCATGTTCTTCTACATCTTTACCCATAATTACGATATCAGCTAAATATATAAAGAACTGTTGCCCTATTTCGGATTTAAGGATTTGGTCCATGATGCGCTTAAAAAATAGCTGGAAAATTTTTAAATCCGTTGGCAATCAATTCCATGCATAAATTAACTGGACCAAATCATAAAATCGTTTTTTCTCTATTACATTGGCAATTTCACATCTGTAGATATCCATCTTTTAAATCAATCGTAATAAAGATTTTTTATCTTCTTGAACCTTAAGAAATATGCGGTATTCTGGAAACCGAAGTAAACCCAATTTCGGTGCAGAAATCTAGCATATTTAACATCATAGTTTATCGTGCTCTTAAACCTTTTTCTACTAGATGTACAGGATTACTCATCGTAAATTACATCCAAAAATATAACCATTATCCATCAGCCTGTGTATTTACAGATCTACTGCGTTTTTTTTTTTTAATTTCCACTTCTTCTAGGCACGTAATTTATTATTTGATTTTCTTCAGTCACCAGAGCAACTTCATAGCCATCATACCCAGAATTTTTTTTTGGAAAAATAGCTTGAAAAAATTGAAGCGAATATTGTACGTCTCAATTAGGCAAAAAAAGTTAGATTTCATTAAATTTAAAAAACTATAACCCTAGGATAATATCCATCTTCTCGGTATCATTTATTTTCATGATATAGAACTGTCATAATATATTATTTATCAAATTCAATATACAGCATTTTCGACGCATTAAGTGTCTTCTCGCCTCATTCAGAATACAATCGTATTTCTTCTAAACCCTGCTTATGTTCCGCCATAATTTCATTGCCAATTTGTCATTAATCTTACTTCCAGTATACAAATGACAAACGTGCCTTGGAAAGTGACCACTTTGTTGTCCTAGTACTATCTTTCTATGACAATTTTTGAACTAGGCTCTTGGTATAGAAATTATTATAACAATCATTCTCAAATTATTTTTTATATCTATAATATGCCAAGTTAGGCAGTTTGTTTATATGTTAACCGTTTTTGTTACACAAAAGCACACACTATTATCCTGTTTTGAATTTTTTGTTATCGTCTTTTTTTCTCCCTATTTCGCTTCTCAAGTTCCATGTTTGTCATTATCAACTCATCATATTTTCACATCGGTATTAGACAGATGCCTCTTTTAAGATCCTATAGCATGTTTACTTAAAAAGAAATGACTAGGTCCTCTTAGCATATACCTAGTTTATTGTAAGTGCTTGTATCTTATCAACATGTGTTTTTATGCTTTCTTGTTTGTTCTGTTTCTTCCTTTAAATCTTAAATACTAATATTTTTTCTGATTTTGCCAATATTGTCTTTTTTAGTGCGTTTTCATGTCTTACCTGATTACCGATTATTAAAACACCATTCTAGCATTTCATCCGATACGAATTCGTCACTCTTAGTGACCATTGCTTCCTTGTGTATATTTTCCGTAGTTAAAAATATTTTTACCCTGTAAAATCCAGATTTTATGCAATTTTTTCGAATGGTCTTTTTTCGGGCCTCTTAAAGTCTGTTTTACCCTTTGCAATTTCAGTCAATTCAGTTTTTCCGATTTCCTAATTCCCTAGCATTTCAAAAAGTTGATTCGTTGTAAATTTGTTGAAAATCTGCTCTTTTTTACCCTTTATGTTCTTTTCCATAAATTATTTGGTGTCAACATGTTGGGAAGAGTATATCAATAGGGGTGGCGGAAAACTTGCCAGTAGGGACAAAATGACCCTTCCAAATGATAAGATCGGTTGAAAAAAATTACAAAAATATTAAAAGAACAAAAACTCGCCACACGGGCACATAGAAAATATGAAACGTACGTAAACACGTTTTCGAAATGATCTGAGATAATTATGGGTATGGTTTAATAGGGTAAAGGTACACGTTCAAGGTGGTACGAAAAAGCTCCGCAAAGTAAAAAATAAAGAAAAATCGCCACAAATCGTTTGTATTCTAGTATCTTATGCTAAACCCGAGTATGTTGAACTTTTATCTGTTTTAATTGTAAACAACCTGCCCTAAATTGCCTAATCATGGCGGGTAATCCAACCCGGAATTTACAGAGCCGTGGCGAGTGTTATATTAGCTATCAACGGACAATCTTTTGACATAAAGTTATTTATTTATAAGTATACTTATTTATAGTAAATATGTGGAGGGATCGCATAATAATACAATTGTAAATCAACATCACTAATGAACTTTGACTATTAGTTCTTGACTTTTTATGTGTGAATTACTCATATTATTGCATATAGTGTTGCCCAAACTAACATAAATATTTTAAGAAGATTGTGTAATAATATGGAGCCATATTTTATAAATTTATTACCTTAGCGGGGGTTGCTGGCGTTACATGGACAAGCCATTTGCAGATTTTTTGATTTTATATCCGAAATTTTATGTTTTGTTTCTTAATCGAAATGCCCTTGGAAATTTATTGATGATAAATTAAATATTTTATATACCGAATATTTAGTTGATATATTTAAAGGGATAATATACTTTATACAATATTACAAGGCAAAAATATACATATGATTGCGGCAACCGACATGATCAATAGATTTATCGAATTAAAAACATTAAAAAATCTACCCAAACAAAATTACGGTAATGCATTTTTTAAGATTAAACGAGCATTGCATTATACAAGAATTTACTTAAGAAAATAAAAATGCTGTTATGAAAAAAAATTGGAGCATATTGATATTTTTGTAGTATGAAATAAAAAAATAAACTTTATTTTGCAAAGCCCAACATTAAAAACGGAGTTTTTATTACACGTATAGTTAGAGTTGTAGATTTTTATGCAAAAAAAAAACAAATCATAGTAAAGTTTTGATGCATAAAAACATCAGTAGTTTGTAACTATGGTTTGATAATTAAATTGAGTTTTTTTATGCATATTGCTTTTATAAAAACTTACGGTCCTCTGAAATTGCACTAAAATATTTTGCAATATGTGACAACGATCTTGTGCGGCGTTGCGTGTACATCTGCAGTTGCAATTATAACAACAGAAGAAACAAACTTAATTTGGTCATTGACATCCACATACACTGTCGAACCAGTACACGCAAAGTCAAACCATCTTACACAAAAATTACCTTTAAGTCATAACTAGGCTAACCAAGTGCATATTATCTTCATAATGCATATACATTTGCATACATTTCATATTAGTTTTTTTTGGAAATTTATTAAAAACAATATTGCCTGTAAATGAGCCTATGAATGAATACAAAGGTGCAAAAAAAAACTTGCCTTTAGTCTGTTAAAAAATTGTAGGGCCTGATTTTTGGCCGTTTTTAGAAAAAAAAATTTGATTTTCACGTTTTTCTGCTAAAAAACTTGTTCAGTTGTAGAAACACGTTTATTACAACAACTTACGCATAAATCGTAGTGTTTTAATAGGTTAATCGTAAAAAAAGTTTTTTAGTTAGTTGTTTGTATTTAAAAATTGTAATTTGCGAAAACTGTGTTGTAGAAACGTTTTTGTTGTAAGTGCAGTGTTCAATTTTTTCGAAATAAATTTTCCAAATACGTTTTTCGTTTACGCACTTTGTTTGGTGCTGATGTTTCGTCAACAGTGCTTTTTATACGAACATTAAAAGACAACTAACGTAATTTTTTTTAAAAACTTTTCTGGTTATAAATCTTTCGAACCGCATGTATTGGTTAATTGTGGACCATTTTTGATGCATTATAGCCTTTTTTTTATTTATTAAACATCTAGTATCTCTTTTTTGAAAAATTTTGTCGTGCGCTGGTCGTCTTCGCTCTTACCTTTTATTTTCTCTTTTTTGAACGTGTTC
The DNA here is from genome assembly GCA_034694785.1 of Agrenia bidenticulata. Classification (NCBI taxonomy): domain Eukaryota; kingdom Metazoa; phylum Arthropoda; class Collembola; order Entomobryomorpha; family Isotomidae; genus Agrenia; species Agrenia bidenticulata. The sequence continues at coordinate 12,664 of JAQFYM010003630.1, read as the reverse complement.
GGCCTCGCCGGACGTCTCTCTCCAGAAGACAAGGGAAGCCTGCGTTTTGGTTCACTAATTTATTTTTTCCATCATCGGCTAGGGTGGGCCAACAACGCGCAATTCATCGTACTACAGAAAACCCCGCTAATAACAAGCTCAGTTATAATCAAAACTTGTCGTATAACTAAAGTATTATTTACATGCAATACCAGATATTAGAACTTTTTCTATTTATTTTTGCATTTCGTAAATTTACTTTTGGTTTTTTAATTTTTTCTTATCTCTTAAAAATATGTAAGCATGATTATACTAATACACGCATGAATAAGCTTCTAAATAGAGTTTTATGAGCGCATAAAAATATACCAGTTACACATAAAAAATACCATATTTTTATATAAGAGCACAAAACGTTTTACAGGTCAATGTTTTTTCATTGAATACATTCCTAATTCTTTTAAATAATACTATGTCATTCCCTAGGGATCACTATATAATAAGCCTTAAACTGGCATTTTAAAGATGTTTAATGGTAATTTTTCCTGATAAAAATTTTTCTAGATAGTAACATTTCCGATTTTTTAAAAAAACCCTATAAAATATTCCGATTTAAAATTTTTTTGTTGTAAAATCTCCTAATAATAAAAGTGCATACTGCAAAATAATTAGCAGAAAAAAATTTCTAATAAAAAATGTTTTGGATACAAAATTTTATAAAAAATACTGACTTAAAAAACTTATCGATAAGAAAAATTTTCACTGAAAAGATTTCTTTTAGTTTTTCCCAAAAAAAAACCGACAATGACATATTTATAAAATTTTTCTAGTGCTCAAATCTTTTGTTTTTAAATTTAACTGCAGAAAATTTGTATTGCAAAAGTATTTTACATAATTTTTTTAATGGAGTTTTTTTTTATAAACGTTAAGAGATTTTTTTTAGTGAATTTTTTTAAATGATGAATTTGATAATTTTTTTTTTTATCATAAAATTTTTATAATCGGAAATCTTTTTTATAATTGGAAATTTTTTTTAACGGTTTTTTTTGATCAGAAACTATTTTATTCAGAGATTTATTTTCGGAAAACTTTTTAATGGAAAATTCTGCAATCGGAAAATTTATTAATCAGAAAATTTTATAATCGGAAATTTTTATATGCGGAAATTTTCTCAAGCGAGAATTTTTTGTATCGAAAAATTATTTAATCGGAAAATTTCATAATCGGAAATTTTTTGCAACTAAAGTTTTTTCCTCGAAATTTTTAGAACCAGGGAAAATCTTTGATCGGAAAATTATCCCGAAACATTATATAGTGGACACAGTATGTGGCTTCATATAAAATAATCCGCACGGAATGATCCGGACATAATGGTCAACACAAAAAGATTCTAAAGAAAGGGCCAGGACAAGAAAAAAATGCTACGCATTTTGTAATTTTGCAGCAAGTTGCATACGAATATAGAAGTTTTTTTTTTCTTACATTTTATTTATGGAATTTTTCTTACCATTATAAAAAAATCTAATAAAAGACAAAACACTCTTTCAAAAACACCTCTAAAGGTGTTTTTGAAGGCTTGCTCTAAAAAGACGTGGTTTCGCAAATAAGTTTTTGGAATTGAATAAAAGTGTACGTAAAAACGTTTTTGTAATGTAAAAAAGGTTCCATTTTATCTGTAAAAACGTTTTTGTTTATATACATTTTTCAAAAAGCGTTTTAAAAACTTTGAAAAAATTACAGGCAGTCAAAAACACTTTTATTTAACAAAAACGTTTTTAAAAAACACCCTTCGTAATTTTAAAAATACACACACCTCTAAAACACTTTTTTTAATAGAAAAAGTTTGCGAAAAACGTTTTTAAACTGTGAAAAAAATACAAGTGCTTATCAAAAACGTTTTTCGGTAATTAAATTATTCTAAGCACACCTGGATTTACAAAAACCACGCCCAAAGGGTATGTGAAAAAAAATTCTGTTATATTAGCATGCTATGTAGACAAATATTGTGGTAAAGTTATTGTTTGGTTAAGTTGATCCGCTTTAAAACTACTTTTTGGCCTGATCGTCAAGATTGGCTTACCGATAGCCAAAATAAAAAACAATTGAGTCCATATTATTCTTTAGTGTCTCATATTGACTACTGGTCTTAATCTTGTAGTAAGCCCACATGTTTATTAATGATTTTGTATTATTTTTGTCGTTGTTCTTGAATCTAATACTGAGATTTGCTGTTTTATGCTGCATCCCTAGTTTGAAGCATACAAAGGTTACGATGAAAAGTCACTACTGAAAATATAGAACCAGATGCATTTATTTTGCGTAGTGCGTCTATGATGACAATTTGCCGTTTAAGCATACTTTTGCTAGAACAAACAGTTCGGCTTTCCTCTGCCCACAACTAACAACAGCGCGCCAACGATTTTTTCATGTGCACTATAAGTTTGGATTTTAACCTACGTCAGTTTATGCGCGTTTCATGCATCTTAATGCACAGCAACAGGCCGTCAATTTTGTTTTTTTTAATCGTTTTGTACTTTTTCCATACCTGTTTTTGTACAATAAATATACTTTATTCTGTAATATCACAGAAGTTTTGTGGCGTCCATATGCATAGTATTATGTACGCAAAGCCTACCATTTAAAGAAAACGTTTTTTAAAAGTTTTTTTATTTTTTACAATCAAGACATTTTAAATTGAACATGTTTGTATACAGTTATCAAAGATTCATCTCCAAGCTCTTTGTTTGTGTTCATTTTTCACGTCAATTTTGCATTTCTATACGTAAAGTTAGTAATATTTGTTTCTTTTAAAAAATTAACACCCCGATATTTTTATAATAATAATTTTATCGTAAATTGCAAACATTTTTTTGTATTGAATGTTAGTTGGAAAAAATACAAAATGGTACATTTGCATAGTTTTGATCCATATTTCGCTTTATTCTATATAAAAATGGTGATTTTAGGTAACTTTGTTATTTTAAAACGCTGATTTCGTTTTTTTGTTCTATTATGTAATTTTAATAAATTTAAGCACTTGATGGTTTTTATTTTTTACATTAGGTTCGTAAATTTACACCACATGTATTTTTTTTTTTTAGTTTGTTAATCTTTCTTTTTGTCTTTTTCGTTTTATTTTTCTATTTATATTCATTTTTTTAATAAATTGAGTTTAGTTACATTTAAATCTTTTTTTAAAATATAGAGATGTTAGCTAAAACATATAAATGCTTTATCTTTTTTGTTTTCAGTTCACGTAATCTTCGATAGATATAGGGTGTTTATGAAAATCCTGGCCAAAAATTGATTATTCAGGTTCTACGGAGAACCAAAAATTGATTATTCAGGTTCTACGGAGAACCAAAAAAATAGTAGAATCTAGTAGATTCAGCAATTTTGGTACATTGGTTACGTATTTACTATTTTTATTCTTTATCAAGGTATTAAATATTTTACCTGTATTTCATATACGATTTTTTTTTTCATTTCATTTTGTTTTAAAGTATCCAAACCAAAGCATGAAAAAATACTAAAATCCTCAGAAATTATACAAATCATCCAATTTTGATACCAGCATAATTTTACAAGTTTAAATTATCTGAAAAGCGGAATCTGGATTGAAAGTTATTAAAAGGTACCCCTGCTGTAATGCATGTTTTTTTATACGACTGTTGCATATCTCTACGTCATTGCACTGTATAACTACTAGTCTAACCCGTATATTTTGCGCGGGCAATTTACAAGTCGAAAATGATAGCATATTAATTAAGTAACAAGAAACAACGGGTTATTTTTATATATATTTTTTGATTATAATGTTTATAAATAGTACAAAAATAAGGCAATAATTATACAATTGTTTTTTGATATAAATACTAAATACTTTTAATAGCCGAAAAAAGTTACTTTTGACACAATTCGCAAACGGAAAAATGGAATGCAGATTGTATATGCCTTCTAATTTTTAATATAGGGTATTCCGATCAACATCGACGTTGTTTGCCATTTTCCTCGACATAGTTGCAATTGAACGTCACTTGTTGCAATGAACTCGAGACCTTGCAATCAAACTCAACGCGTTGCAATCAACATCCAAAGGTTTGCAATTAAGCGGTTTTTTTACTATTTATTTTAAAATGAAAAAAAAGTGACAAATTAAATGGGTAAAAAAAGGATTATATTTAAATAAATGTGTGATATACTCGATAAATTTTTATTTTACCACTTGTTTTCGTTATTAATATTTTTGTAGTAAAAATATTAAAAAACGAATGGCTTGTGTACAATGTTAAAACTTTCTTTGTATCATAAGCAATCAAAAATGTGTCTTTTAGTTTTATAGTGTACTCGTTTTTTGTTAATTTTTATTTGTTTTCTCGAAATGATTATAACAGAAAACAAGCTCTACGAAAAAAAGCAGTCAGTAATTGTAAACTCTTTATTTTTATTTTTATTTTTATTTTTATTTTTTTTTACCTTTTTATTTTCAATCTATATTTGTTTATTTTAGGTAAGTAGTAAAAAACGTCAAGTTCGATCGCAAAACGTCATGATTATTACAAAGCGTTGAAAATTATGGCAATGCATCTAGTTTGATTGCAGAATTAGTGGTTCGATTGCAACAAGTCCAGTTTGATTGCAACAAGTCGAGTTCGATTACAATCATGTCGAAAATGGTTGCAACCCCTTTTTTGTATAATTTAAACAACTTATGTTAATTGTTCCACGCAATATATAAACTTAATCGTAATTCGTTATTGTTTTTTTTGTAGAATATCTCGTATATAAAAACGTTTTACATTTTAATTAAAAATAATATAACTGCTGATTATAAATATAACCAAAACGCCAAAAAAACTATACTTAATACAAACACGTATATTTTAAAATACTATAAAAACATTTACCGTATTTATATAAGTAAAATATAATTATTATACAAGTAGTAATATGTGACAAAAAAAAAAAAAAAATCAAAGCTGTTGTGTTTAATGTAATTACAAATACGAATTTGTCATACTCCACAATTGAATAATAGATAACGATAAAAGTAAAAATATGGTTTATTTTAAAATTCTATAATCTTTAAAGTACTATACTATTTACTTTTAAAAATTATTTGCGATCTGCGTGTAGTCACTATATATCAGGGACCTTTGCAAAATTATTCTAAAAAAAATAATCGCAATAATTATTGGAGCAATAATTTATTTTTGGCATAATAATTTTTATTTCTTGTTACTGCACATGTAGCATAGAATTATGTGCAAATATTGCTGCAATGTGCATAAAAATTGGTTTAATATAAGTGCAAAATATCATAAAAATAGTCAACAACCTTTGATTTAACTATACCTTTACAAAAAAAAATTGACAAACGTACATCTGCGCAGGATGCACATTTTGCATTACATCAACTACTTTGCAATATCGTAATGCAAATAAACATTACCCAACATATACGCATAGTATTAAGTTTATGCACAAATCCCCGTAATTTATGTTTTCTTTTGCAATCTAGGAATTGCTTTACGTACATCTTTTAAAGATACACATTTTGCATATAGAAGGGCTTTTGTCCGCAACAATAAAAAGCATTGTTTTCATGCCACCCATTACAAGGGCCTGGTTTTCTGATTTTTTTGTGTTAAAAGCGTACGAATATTAAAATATTTATAATATACGTAAGTTGTGAATAAACTGCTACTTTTATATTTTTTACACTATATGCTACTATAGGCATGTTCACTTTTTTTACCTATGAGGTTTTTACCTATAGGTTAACCCACTTTTAGATCAGGAATACCGTATTTTTTGACACAAGTTTTGTGTAAATTTTTTTATACTCGATGTTTGTTTCTCTGATTTTTGTAAACTTTAATTTTTTTATTTGTTTTTTTTTTGCCAAAATCGTATACGGTTTGATACTTTTTGTGTTGACTTAAACTACCTATAGGATCCATCGACCTATAGATCAGTTTTTTATTTTTCTGGGCACCCATAGAGATTTTATTGGCTTATCTATAATAAAAAGTGAACATAAAAAATCCCCTATGGGTTTTTACCATATACAAACCTGTAGGTAAAACAAAACCCTTTAGGTACAAAGCGAACACGCCATAAGTTTATCCAGCAAAAACAAAAGTTTTCGCTACACAATTGCAACATGGATACACCGCCACTGGTTAAAACAGAACAAAGTATATAAAAAATGGTTACGTTGGAGCTTTGCCAATATTGGTGTTGCGCTTTTGTTTTTCGTCTATACGGGTATAAGAACGACACTTAAAGTTATGATTATCTTTTTAAAATCTGTTTAAGTTAATGTTGGTAAACACAAAATTATTTATGTACTTTCATATACAAAAAAGGGATTATTGTTTGCTTTGTAAAGGGCTGATTTTTATAATGCGCATAAATATTTAAAAACAAAAAAATACCTTATAAAGCTGACAACTTTGTTACAAAGTCAACAAATACATGTATTGCACAGAGAAATGGTTTTAAGCTTTATTATTAATGCCATTTCAGTGTTTTGAACACCAAAAATACTTTTTGGCGTAACGTAAAGTATAACTTTCACTGATAAGAGGGTTTGAGGTTTTACTTTATGGGATAGGACATACGGGTTAGTAAGTGTTTATTGAGCGTATGGTATATTTACATACATTGTACGTGTACAAAAAAAAAACAAACATCAAAAACTATTGCATATGTCAAAGGACCCCAAAAAGGTCGACATCGAGCCCTTGCGATTTTTTTTGTACTCTTTCACGCGACCACCATGAAAAAAATATCGTTTGAAAAAAATAAAAAGTTAGACAAACCCTGACCTTATGCACTGTTAATAATGTTGGTAAACAACATCAAGAATCTGTTGTAGAATGCAACAACTTCGTTCAGTTTGCAGACGATCGTCAGTCCCAAATAGACGCATGTTACGATAATCAAAGGAGTACGCCGCAAATAGTTAAACAAAAAAAGACATAATAATACTGCATTTTTAGATCAAGGTTTTACATAGACTATATTTACTGAATTACAGTGACCGATTTGTATTTTTTGTTCCCCTCTGTTTGCAAATTCTAGCCTGACCGCAGTAAAAAGTAAAATACAGCGAGATGCATCTCACAATAATGAGCATGTGAAACCTAAATCTATTAATATACAAAACTAGATATATTTAAAAAAGAACAGCATGTGGAACATACCTGAAAATATTGTAGATATAAAAATGAAAAAGATAAAAATACAAAATAGAATAATTTACAAATCGATAAAGCGCCAACAACCATATTCCGTAATACACCAATCCGTGCCCTTTTTTATTATTTTTGATGTATATATTTTGTAATTACAAAAATCCACCTCATTAAAAAGATTTGATGCTATCGGCAAGTGTAATTTCAAGACAAGTTAGTGACATGAGAATTTATTTAAAAGATATAAAAATACACAAAATGCAAAGTGTTGATATGTTTTCTCTTCAATTAGATGAAAGCACGGATATGGGAGCCAAAGCAAAAATGATTTGTTTTATAAGATATTTATACAACAATCAACTTATAACAAATCTATTTTTCTACTTAACTGTGGGATTAACAACCTGAGGAGTCGATATTTATGACTTTTTATAAAATTCTTGTTGAAGAATAAAATTGATTTGGAAAAATGCGCTCAACTATGTACAAATAGAGCTGCGTGTCTCATCGGAAAAAAAATGGATTTTACTCTTTTTTATAGAAAAATTTATTCTCATTATATTTACATATTGCTTTATTCATTTGGAAATGCTGTCCATTAAAAACTGGCCAGTCGAGTATAGCCAATTTCTTGACTAAATTTTTGCATCTGTGCATCGCATCAAATCAGGATTAACCCTTTCACACTTTTGGAAAAATATATGTCCCATAAAAAAGGGGGTCTGAAGAATTTATGGGATATATATATCCCAATAAAAAAAGGGTCTGAAAAATTTATGGGACATATATGTCCCATAAAAAAAGGTCTGAAGAATTTATGGGACATAAATGTGCATATAAAAAAAAGAATCTGAAAATTTTATGGGACATATATGTCCCATAAAAAAGGGGCTAAAAAATTTATGGGACATATAAGTCCCATAAAAAAATATTTTTTAAAAAATTTAGGGTTCATCGTTGTCCCATAAAAAAGGGGTCTTTAAAAATTTATGGGACATTATGACCGATAAAAAAAGGGGGCTAAAAAATTTATGGGACATATATGTACTATAAAAAAGGGGTATAAAAAAAATTATGAGACGTACATGTTCTATAAAAAAGGGGTACTAAAAATTTATGGTGCATATAATTACTTAAAAAAGGGGTCTAAAAATGTATAGGATATAAAACTCCTGTAATGAAAGTGGACAAAAACTAAACAGGATATATTTGATCTATGAAAAAGAGTACCATAAAATTTATCACAAAAAAATATTCTTATAAAATAAAGTTTCTAAAAAATTATGGAAATATATGACCCATAAAAAAAGGGTTGTAAAATTTTTTAGCATATATATCTTCTATAAAAAAAGAATCGTGAAAATCCTATAGAATATATATACTCCAAAAATAAAAGGGTCGTAAAAATCCTATAGGATATATATGATCCATAAAAAAATGGACTTTAAAATTTACAGGACACTAAAATTCATTCCAAAAAAGAGGGTATTGCTGCGTATGGGTCCTCCTTTATTTTTGGTTAGGCCTTCAGTAATTAGAGGCATAAAATTAATGTGATATTGTGTTTAGGATAAAAAAAAATCATGAATCAAAATCAAAATAAAAATAAAAATTATGTTTTTATGTTTTAAATTTTTTAGATTAGTAAACATTATAAGAATTTACACAGTGTTTTTGCAATTGTATGCAAAAAAATGTAAATTGACTACAATTTGGAACATAGAAGCTTTTTTTTGTATTATTTGTTCATAAAATTAATTTTATCTTTTTCTATACCACAATATCACATTATTTTCTCATTTTAAATTAGAGGGGACCCAACTAATAGAGGGGACCCAACTCATAAGAGCGGGACCCGAACGCAGTAATGCATATATGTGTTATTATTAGTCATGGATAATTAGCAATTATCATTTATAGATATAGATATAGTAGGGCTGGGCTGGGCACCCGTTTACGCGTTAACGTAAAATTAAAAGTTAACGCGTTAACTTATAAAAACATATCAATTTAAAGTTAACACTGTCTAATCTTTTACGATAATCTTTGTATTATTGTTTTTAGAGCAATCCGGTAAATGCGTTTTTTAAAATTTTAGTATATCATCCTAGCATTGTCATTATAAGGAACAAAATTCTGTGGGTTTCATTGTTAGAAAAAAGATTTATATAATTCTTATAGTTACAAAATACATGATATTTGTTTAAAAACCTTTAAAAAATAAACTAATATGTATATTATCTTGTAATATAAAAACGTAAGTGCAGTATATTTGATTTTCCTTTGTAGTCAAAATATAAAAATGCTAATAGTATCCATAAAAATAATCGTGACAAAATGCACATCAGCGAGATATCTCAAAACCTCCATAAAAATATATTCATAAGATTTTCCCATTTATTTAGAAGGGCGTAATTTATTTTTTATTAGAATAAATTACTGTTGTATGAAGATATGTAAATGGTTACTGTTATACAGTTTTTAATGTTTATTTAAATACAAATAACTAACTGTAAGTCTTTATTTTTTTGCCGTTTATATTTGCACAAGTCGTCATAATTTTTTAAGGACTAGTATTCTACTTTGTTGAATAAAGAAAACGAAAGTGATGTATTCTTCCCTTACATGCAAAAGAAGTTATATTAAAAAAATATATTGTTAGAAAACGTTTTTGATACTTTAGATTTCTTTCTGGCGGTCATAAAAAAATACCATGATAATATCAGTTTTTAAAAATGTTGCGCTTTTATAGCTTTATCTTTTTTTATTGATAAATTAAGTTTCACTTCACTTCACAAATCATCAACTATTATACAATGACTTTTGAGATGCCAAATCATGATTTAATAGCACAATATATGCAGATTTTGCTTTTAAAAATATATCTGCGCTAAAAATTTCTCTCTACCACTATTTTTATATGTTAGCGCATAATTGTCTTCGTGGCCTTACACTTAGTGTTTTAGTCTGTTAATTAAGTGTTAGATACAACCAGTGGTCGGAAAGTGGTTGGGGGGAGCTAAGCCCCCTGGTTTAAAATATTTTACACTTTACTGCAAAGGGAATTTTTTTTCTGTACAATTTTAAGAATCATAGCGACCCAAAAAAAAAAGTATTTTTTTATGCCCCCCCTGGAAAAAAATTCTGATCTGAACACTGGATACAACATATATAAAGCAAGCATTTTGTCGCATAATATACAGTATAAATTTTTTATTGCATAATTATTACTCTTTTAAAAATATAATGAAATTTCAACTAATATTTCATTTTTTTTTATTTATTTTGCCAGCTAAGTTTACGTTTATTTTTTTATATGTGATTTTTGTTTGATACGGGCATTGCAAAAGGAAGAAAAATAATTAAACCATTTTATTTATTTAAAGATCAAACGTAATCTTATAAAAAAAAAGATAAAAAAAAATATCTGTGTAATAGTATATACGAAAAATTTTTAAATACTAATAATAAAATATTTTGCACCTTAATTGCCATAAATGAGATAAATGCGACAAAAATAAAACAATAAAAAAGTTCGTAATATAAAATTGGGATTTTATTTCACATAAATATCTGCATTTAGAAAAATTCTGTATGTTATAAAAAATTTAACAAAGTTCAAATAATTTCTATTATATCGACACATAAAAGTAGAAAACTAACTAAAAAGTTTTAGAAAGTCAGCTTATAATTTATCTAACTTAACTTTTATTACAAAAATAATTTTTTTTATTGTATAACAAGAGTTATAGTAATCGTTTTAAGACGTCGCATAAGGTAAACAAAGGTATTAAAACACTTTATTTCTAGTATACATACTCACCGTTTTCCGCTATTAAAGCAACATTTCCCGTTCAAATTGCAACATAATTTTAGACCCCCTAAAAACGAGAACATTTTTCCATTTATATTGCAATGTTTTCCATTTATATTGCAATGTTTTCCATTTATATTGCTATATTTTTCGCTATAAATGCAAATTTAAGCATTACTGACTAAAACACAAATATATAATCAAACTTAGTATTTTTTTTCTAATTATTCATCTTCATTTCTTTTCTTGTGAAAGCATCTTACAATCATTTCCATCATGTTCCTAAAATAAAATGTACGATGTATCGATAACATCTACCTAGCCAATCTTTCCATAAAGTTAACAAGCAGTATTTCGGTTTTAGGGCTTAAATATCTAGCAAACGTTTTCACAATGGAATCTGTTGGTTGATCTTCAAGAACCTGAAATAGTAACCAAACTTGCTTGCAAAATAAAAATATCTGTTGGGCAGATATTATCTGCACATCACATATTTTATTATAGGAACATGATGGACATGTTGTAATACGCATTCACATTGAATAAAGTTGAAGATGAATAATTGAAATAAAAATACTTATTTAAATTATATTTTTGTGTTTTAGTCTGTATTTTATAAAAGCTGCATTTTAAATATGTAATATTGCAATAACAATGACAAAAAAGCCTGCTTTTCAGGAAGTTCCGAAAACAATGTTGCAATTTACATAGGAATGTTGCATTAATAGCGGGAAACAAGTTTATAAACAAAAAAAAATGGCTAAATACAAACATCGCGTAAAAACTTTATGGTAGGGCACAAAAATATCTATATATTTATTTTATTTTAAGAATATATTTTCACGCTAACTATAGTTAACGCGTTAACGCGGTTTCCGTTAACGATTAATATAAAATACGATTTTGCCCAGCCCTACAAAAAATGCATTAAAAAGAATTTTGGAAAATTTTTCATATCTATTGTGGTTTGTTTTTCTAGTGTGGGACAGTAGCGTATCTAAGAGGGGGTTTTAGGTGTTTTGACCCCCCCCCCTCTCAAAAATTTTTGCACCTAAATTTAAGAGGGGGTGGGTCTTTTTTAGTGCAGAGATTTTTTTGACAAAAAAACCTAATTTAAAAAAATTTAAAACCGAGTTTTTTCATAAAAAAATTAATATGAATTTTGTCATTTTTAATCGTGTTTTTAAGGCCAAAATTAAAAAAAAAACACTGACTAGCCCCGGTCAAAAAAAATCTGGCCACGCCACTGGTGTAGACACAGCAACCAAAAATGCTTTTTGATTTTTTGCTTTACTTAGCAGCTAGTGCCGCTTTTTTAGCCATTTATTAAAAATTTGTAATCGTAAATATGCAGTTTATGACAAAAAAAAACAACATTATTTATCCAGACGTTTAAATTTATATTAAAAACAACATTATACCTATACCTTAGATGAGTAACATTTTCAACATTTTATTACAAGAGGTTTGTTACATAACTTTTTATAATGCCCCTTTTATTAAAATTGTATATTGGAAATACAATATAGGGTTTATCGTTCAATCTCGACATGTTTGCAACCAATCTCAACTTGACTGCATTCAATCTCGACCATTTGCAATTTATCACGATCATTTGCAATCAATCTCGACTGATTTGCATTCAGCCTCGACCATTTGCAATCAATCT
>JAQFYM010003629.1:0-18001 GCA_034694785.1 Agrenia bidenticulata | reverse complement strand
AAAAAACAGTAATGGCCTAAGTTTACAGAAAAAATATTACCCAGCAGTTTTTTTTTGTTTATGTAATTTTACGTAAGTATTAATTTAAAATATGATTTTTGAATAATGCACAGATAGCTTTGCAAAAATGCTTTGAAATTATTTTCTTGTATAAACATATTATTCTTTTTGTTTGTATACCAAACAATTTTTTAACATTTTAAAAAAGTTACTATTGGGTTATAAGTTTCTTTCGTAAATAGTTGAGCATGTGCCTTAGAAGTCTAACAAAAGTTTACCGTAGGTATACATAGTGTAAATTATACAGCATTTTTTTGTTGTATATTACATTTAAAAATATTGTAAATAATTACAAAAAAACGCGCTTAAAAAATAATAGTCGACTTTTGATTTAAAAAAACGGTAAAACTATCTATTATTGCATTTCATGTGCTTGAATACTATAATAAACAATTAAAATGTATTTGCGATAATCTTACTTTACTATGTGTCCGTAATAGAGTAGAATAAAAAATTCTAAGTTTTGTCGGCTGTCTCTTTAATGAGAAGATTTACAATTGAAGAAGAAATATCAAAGCAAATCTTTACTACACAGTAGTTTGTATACAAAAATATCATAAAAGTCAACATATATGTAAAGGCAAACAACGCCCATATTTATTTTATATATGTATAATTGTATGTATTTTATATAAAAAGATAACGTTCTATATATCAATGCAGACTGTAAATGCTATGCAGGGGCTTTGAGCAATTATTGGTTGTACCGCTTGTTACTGTTCGTACACAAAATTAGCCTATACCAATCAAGATAAATTGGTAGGCATTGGCATAAACGATTAAATATTTCGCGTACGCGTAAACATGAATGCTTTATGAATTCGACACCCATTTGATTATTTTTATGTGTAATTCTCTATATTTATAGGTGTCGCGACTAAAAACCTTTTGCTGCTCTATTTAATGACGGACACCCTGTATATTATAGCTTAAAAAATATACTTTTTTTGTAACCTTACATAAACGTTGACAGAACCACAAGCGTGTATATTGTACGTTAATTTTTGTATTTATATAGTCTCATTTATTTATATTTGCTTATAGATACTTTAATTTTTTTTCATTTTTTTTAATGTTTGAAAAAAAAGAAAAGCAAAGTTACATATTTGTAAGTGCAAACAAGTGAAAATTTTTTTTGCAAGTATTATGTCATGTTAAAACTAGCAATATAAATTATTTATAACAGTTAATTTTAATAATTTTTATACGTTAAAATTTTTATGACAATACAAAAAAGATTTATTATAAAATTTACCGCAAATTTGTGTAAAACATTTAAGCATCTAGTTATTGCATTTTACAATACAAATATATTATTATTTTTATTAGTGGTAGAGTATAGTATTTACTTTTACTAGTTTTTTTGAGCAAGCATATGTAGTACATAAGGTTATCGATTTCGAGAACTCGAGAATTTTGAGAATATCAGATATATTTTTTTTGCAAAAAACAGAGTCTCGAGAATCTCTAGATTTGTACGATTCGAGACTCATGAGAAGCAAGATCTCGAGATTCGAGAGGCAAATCTTCAAAAAAGATTTTTTGCTCAGAAATGTATCTTTTACTAGAAAATTATAAAAAATAGCAAAATAAATTAATATTTCCTAGTAAAGTAGTTATATGCCTATACTTAAAACAAATTTTTTGTCTTATCATAGCATTTTTTTTTTAATCAAAAAAACCCATGATAATTAACGGCAATTGAAAGCTTATAACAAGAAACAAAAAAATTATAAAAACAAATATTAAAAAAAAAATATGGCTGTTAATAATATATAGAAAAATAAAAATTATTGTTTTTACACCTTGTAAATTAGTGTCATTCTACAAAAAATTGCTTAATATACCGTAATGACAGTTAAACATTATTTTTTGTATTTGCGTGCTTTATCATGTTACATATATAATTAATAACTAGATGGACATAAAAATAACTACGATTGCCGTTTAATATAAAGATACACACGCTTTCAGGTGTGTATTACAATGCAATGCATAATAAATTTGTGGTTTATTACATAATATTAGAATTTTTTTGCTTTTTTAAGTCAAACAGACAAATGAGTATTTTTTTAGCAAAAGATTAGGCGAGTTATTATAAGAATGCAGCAAGACGATTTAAAAGCGTTTATAAGTGTCAAAAAAAATAGAAAATACATGCATATACAATTTCATGTCTTTGTTACATTAATATATTAAGTTTTTTTTATATATTATGTTAACCCTGGGGTAAAAAAACAGATTAGAGTTTTTGCAAAAATATAAGTTACTCGATTTTTTTATATTTTGTAGCTTTGAGTTTAGAAAAAACAAAAACTTATGTCATTAAATACATAACTAGCATTCTCAATAATGTTTGCCAAATAAGCTTATCTTTTTACTTTTTTTTTTTGTTTTCTGTTAGAAAAGCATAGTTTTTGTCTATTTTTTGTTATCTACGCTAAATTCTTTGTATAATAATATTCGAAAAAGAACATCGAGACTCTCGAGAAATCTCGTTTTTATTTTTACTGTTTTTTGGCTTCGAGTCTCGAGAATCGAGATTCAAGAATGAAACCCTAGTAGATCACAAAATCCATATTTTTTTTCTACTTTTTTTGCTGACTATAATTATTTTAAAACAGCCTGATTAATAAAATCAGAACCATCAGAAAAAAAATTGTACATAAAGGGTGGTACGTTTTTTTCCTTAAGTGTTTCCGGTTTTTAGCTATATATATTGTTAACCTACACTTTAAAAATACAGATTAATAAAAATAACTGGGCAAGATCTTATATATGCATGGTACAAAATGCTTTAAATAACCGTCAGAGTATAAATAAACGGATATTGTATTCTTGTAATACGTAGTAAAATAAGTATTAATTTCTGATACATCATGTATCAATTTAGATAAAATTGTTTTTTTTGTAAATTATCTACTAAAAATTGTCTGTTTTTATTATCCGAATTTTATGTTAACCTTGTTTATGCGTTGAAAATGTTTATTGATGTATTTGATTGTCATACAATGGAATATTGTGTCAAATTATAGTACATATATACCTATTGAAATTTTTGGTATTATTAAACAATAAAATTATTGCATGCAACAATTTAAAAATGCCAGTTTTTTAAAAATATGAAAAGTATTGTGTTTATATATTTTTAGGCTAAAAATATTTTAACTAACAACATTTATACATTTTGACTGTAAAATTTAAGTTGTGGTGCTTTGGCCTGAAAAAATAACTGATAAAGTAAAAATTTGCCTAAGGTATGTTAAGAAGACAGTCAAAAGCCTTTTATTATTTTACATAACAAAGAGAAAAAGTATTGCCATCCTACAAAAATGGCTTTTTCACTTTTAATTATAGTGTTATACGTTTAAAGGCGTGCGTAATTTTTGGCAAATTTTTTGCAATATTAGGACATGTATATATGTCTTCATAAATATAAAATTTTTAAATAATCTGCATCTAAAAATATTGCTTACTTGTAAAAAAAAAACTTAATTTGTTTTTCTGTGTTAAAAAGCAAAAAGATAACATTTTATATTTTTATTAAAATTTTATCACTGTAAAATCTTACAGAAATAAAAAATAACATTGCATATTTTACATAAAAATAATCTGTTATTGAACAAAGTATTTTTGTAATAAGTTTGCCGTTTATTGTACTTTTTTTTATAATCTCAAATCTTTTTACATCTTTCATACCTATATAGCTAAATTTATGTATATTTTTTATAAAGGTGATTTTATTTATGCTGTATGAAAAAATTTTGAATTTCAAAAATTTATCAAAACAGTTCTTATCTGTCATAAAACATATTACTCTTGTCTTCTTGCATATAATACTTTTTTGTAAAAATTTTACGTGTTTGGTGCAAAGGAATAATAGATGTTTTTTAATTTTTAAGCAGTTTAATTTTTAAATCTTATCAAAGTCAAACATATTTTTTTTAGTTTTTTGTTGCTGATATCGTAGAGATCTTTCACTGCTTTTTTAATATCTATATTTTATTGTTTTAAAGTCCTTTAGGATCTGCCTAAATATTTAAGTTTTTGTAAAAAAAAGAATTCTTGAAAGTTAAGCAAGCAAAAGAAGTTTTAAATACAGAAGAAATACAAAAAAGATATGTTTGCTTGTATTTTTTTGCTGTTTAAAAATTTTTTGAAAAAAAATGCGCAACAAAATTTTTATAATTGTGTTATATTCGTTGAACACTTCAACTGCGGTCACGCATCATTGCCACATATATTTTTTACGTTAAGATAACAGTTCTCATATACTTCGTAAACACATTATAGATAAAATTTAAAGTTTTTGATCGTTTTTATTTTTTACCAATTTGCATTTTGTCTTTAGTTAGACCAAAAGACAAAGAATCTGCACAAAAAAGCTTTTTATTATAATAAACTCTAAATATTTTAATGCTGAACGCAATCCTTTTACTAACGCTAGGTTTTGCCTTTTTATAATGTTTTATCTTAATGTATATAAATTACACAAGAAGATAACTTGTCAGTAGTCAAAGTACGGTAAATAACAATTAACTCCTAGATATGGGATTATGTAAAACTATTATTATTTAATAAACGAAAAAAATTGTCTTGCAAAATATACTCTTGTTTTTTTTATTTATTTACGGAAGTCTACAAACACAGACTTTTTAAATGATTGGTACCTTTATAACAAATTTTGTGCTGTTTAAAGCTGTTCGTATAATTTTCTATAGTTACTTTATTTTTATACGTATTAACAAAAATTTTCAGCAGTTTTAATATTAGACACAACTTCATGTAACGTTTGTAGAATTTGTTATTTATTCCTTATTTAAAAATAGTTTGCAGTATTTTTTTATACCAAAAAAAAAGATATTTTTTATAAATTACAAACAACAACATTGTTTGAACAAAATTTAAACAACAAATTCGTCCCTTTTGGATAACCCTTTATTTTTATTTGTATTTCATTGTTATATTACAATTTTTTGCTTTTTTGCGCATTCAAGCTTGTTTTTAGTTTATTAATTTTGTGTATAATTTTTTTATCGCTATATTTCTAAGGTAAATCATAAAAAATAGCATTTTTTTGTATTTTTGCCGCATAAAAAGAAATTTAACATATTTAAAAATATATTACTAATTCATTGTAATTTGTAAATTGACTGTTTTTATATACATATTTTAAAAATCTTTTTTGTAATCTTTATTCTTGTTTTTTATACTATATTAAGTAGCGTTATATATAGCGTTTTGCATGTAATTTTATTTCCATAGTAATGTTTTATTTTTTTTTTAGTGAAATTACACAAAACATTTGCATAACTATTTTTTCGCTGTGAAAAATGTTTTTTTTTTGCTTACCAAAGTACATCACTTTAGTATTTGTTTTTTAGACAATAAGTTTTGATTTTTCAATAGAGAAAAATTGTTTATTTTACAGAAAACATGTACAGGATACACAATTTTGTTATAACACTATGCTTTTTTTATTAATAGGGTATATTTGTAATTTCGGTTTTTTAATATAAGCCTAATTGTTAGCATCTGTTACTTGTACTTGGTACATAAATACTATTACTACAAGTATACACAAACTAGCGGATTTTTATATTTACCGGCCTTTGTATAAGTCAACGGTATTTTTTGAACAAACATTTTGTTAAATCGCTATAACAAACAAGTACAAATATAGCAATCATATACACTTGTTTATGGAAAGTATTTTTGTATGCATTTGTAGAAGCCTTCACATTCCTTGTGGCATAGCTTTTTGTCCTAACCATACACATTATTTATTCTAAACGCACTTTAAACAAAACTTTGTAAAAAAACTCATTTTATTTTTTATTGATTATTATTTGTTGTTTTTAAAGAAAATATTAACGGCCTAAATTTTAATATTCTTGCAAAGAAAAAACTAAAAAAACATTTTTTTTGCAGCGCGTATTATATTCAAAATGTAAGCCGCACTAACAATATATTAAATACGAATATAAAGCTATAAATACGGTATAGACAGCGCAAACGCGATAGCTTAAAGTACTTGCTGTTTGCGCATGAAGATAAAAAAATCAAGGTCAAAATCGACATTTAAAGTACATTGGTGCATTAGGGGACTTGATACACATATGTTATCATTGATTCGATACAGATGCTTTTTTGCAAAAAAAGTCCAGTTTATGACAAGATCTATTTAAGCACGATGGGGTTAAGTTGTTTTGAGGCTGCAGATACTTCTTTAATAGACAGAAACAGGTTATGAATCCAACTTAAAATAGACATGTGTATAATCAGCACAAGACAAGTGACTTGTCAGACGTGAATGAAAATTTAAAATAGCTGTAGCAAATTTTAGGGTGGTTTGAATTTATTTGACACAAGTAAAATCTGTCATACAAACAGTTCGTCTATAAGTTTATAGTGAGATTTTTGTAAAGTATGTCGTATTCTTGTATTCCACATTCTCGTAACGTTACAATACCATGCTGATTGACAAGATGTAGCTTGCAACTCTTTCTTCACAATTTCTGTTGTAAAACAGACCTGTGGTGTGCTTTGTATTAGTACATATACCTTGTGACAAATATTAATCTACGTTTTCCATAGTACATAAAATATTTTTTAGTCATTGTGTTTTATACTATTTGTAGTTATTGCGATATTTTAAACAATATCAAACAGTTTACATTGCATGAAATACATATATCAGTAATTTTCTATAGTGAATAAAGCATTGTACGCATCAGTTTGGCGTAGTGTGCACAATTTGCATTTTGATGCTATATCTATTATGCAACAATGCGTTCGAACGCTTTTATAGATAGTCTTACTTGCATTTCACAAAAAATAAAACATTTACCTGACAGCAAAACGGCAGGTATGCAGGTATGTAAGGATGGAAAAAAACGTACTTACTATAAATACTAAATCTATCCAATATTCCGCACGCTGCAAAATACAAGCATTTTCCGTCTACCAAATAATGCAAAAAAAAGTTATAAGGCGATTCTATTTACGAGCTTCTTTTTGCATAGTTCAAATAAGTTTTAATACGATTAAGCAATTAAAAAAAGTGCATTAAATTCGTAAAAAGTACAGTATAAAGATCTTTTACTTAATAGTAAAATTTTTTGTGTGTACACTACATAAAAAGTTATAACATACACGAAAATCATTCTATGTATTAACAAAAAGTTTTTTTTTTTTACTCTAATAGATCAAAAAAAATATATGCTTTTTTTTCAGTGCTTGGCCTAGCTTTTTCCTATTCGGGTACACAATTTTGGTTAACTTTAATAATATTAGTATCTATTAGATGGCCCAACTCCGTTACGTTGCAAATAAAACTGCGTTTGCCTTTTTTCTTCACAAGAAACCAATAACGTTAACATCTAATTTTTATCTAGCTTCCAGGGATATGTTCGAAAATTACACAACAAAACTTTTTTATCGTATCAGACATATTTCTAAAGTCTATCCAATCCTTTTAATTCATCAATTTGAAATACTGTGAATTTCATGAGTGTCATGTTTTTTTGTATTATCTGTAATGCGTTATCTAGCAAATAATGCATCTTCCTATATAAAATACATGCTGAATCTTGGTTTGTTACATGAGGCTGTGGTATAGTTTATTAAATATAGTTGAAGTGGCAGTTCAGTATGTTACTGTTCAAAATCCTTTGAAACATGTTTAATTCGTTTTTTTCATAAATACACTTGACACTTTTGATAGTGGCCATACTTGCTTTTCCGCACATATTTTACACTTTCATTGTCATATTAAGTAGATTGACTTATTACTGAATGCCCTTTATACCAAGTTTAATTGTTTTAAATACGGTTTTTCACCATATTTACAAGTATTTTGTCAAACAAGACCTCATTCTTGAACTTGGTTCAAAAAGATTACATTATTTAGCAAATATAAATATAATACACGTTGTATGGTGTCAATATCATGATAAAAATATTCTTACTGTTATATTAACGCATCTACACAACAGTTTATCTTTTTTTTTGTGTGGAACTAACAATATATTTTTTTTTATAGATTTCATATACTTTGATATGCTGTCAACTGTAGTTCTGCATCTGCATAAAGTTTCGGTGGTTCAATTTTTTTTGTGTCATGACTTTGCTATTTTAATCAAACTATCAATGAACCACTTTTATGTTTTGCTAGGTATAACGGCAATTCCAAGCAATACATTACGTTTCTGTTTTTCAGTATATCCTAATACAGCAATAAGAATTTTTTTTTAAAAGTTTGTACGTTGAATCTATATATAAACTCTTTAAAATTTTGCAGTGCTTGTATATATTTTTTCATGCTATAAAAATTTTTAAAAATGTTTCAGCCATAATAAATTGTACATGTATGCATCGTACATCGTGTTCCCCCTTGGTAATAAAATCATCTAGCTCTTTTGACAATAATTACTTCTTGTTGTTTTTACTTCTGTACTTTTATGTATTACATGATTTTCTTTCCGAATCTAAAGTAATGTCAAGCTCAGATAGTTTAAGTTTTACAAAGCATGAGCGTCTTCTGCAGCCAAAAATATTTTGAGATTTCTTGTTTAATATACTCTTTTTTGTAGTGTTGTCACAGGTATGATTTTTATTCTTTTTATATACAGTTATATGCAATACTTGTATTGCTAGATTCTTATAGTATTTACAGTGTAGCGTCACATTGATAGTCTGTCTGGTACTGCATTTAAACCATTCGTCTCTTGTCCTTTTGAACTGATCTTTGACTTTCTATGCCATTTGTGATCTGTTAGGGTGCATATGTGTGAGTAAATACTTTTTTTCTAGTTTAAATTCCAACTAAATAACAAATACAGCCTCGTAAGTATCTGTGGTACTTTTTAAGTAGTCCTGCACCCTCCGAAACTTTTTTTATTTATACCGCTTACGACATATCTGCAACGAAGTGATTTTTGTTTTGATTTTACTATATTTATTGTCGTTGTTAAATCCCGTTCGGATGTTTCTCTCATTGTCTTGTATTTTGATTTTTTGTATTACTGTATTCCGAGGAGTATTTGCAACCACTCTTGTTTTTAATCATATTCTTTTACAATATTACTTCATTATACAGTCTTTTTTCGCTGCCTGCACTCAAATCACTATAATTTATATTTTCTCTATTTGTTATACAATAGTCTTTTCCTAATGGTCAATGCTCTTCTGTATTGCCGTGTAAACTGGTGTTGCAATGGTTATATATATCAGATAGTGCGTCGCGCCCACTATTGGTATTACAATTCTTATTTCGCGTTTCAACAGAGCTCTTTTGATATGAACTTTGTTTTGGTTGCATTTCTTATTTAGATTCGTCTTTCATTTTGATATTAGTTAAAACTCAGGAGCAAAAGTCTTTTGATCTTCAAAATTTGTAGCATACTTTCTACTCGCCTGTGATTTATACACATTTTTGCTTCTTGTTGTTATACTATTGCGGTTTCCATGGTTTGTTTTATGCTGGTTCATATTCGTAATAAAACATCTGTTTGTGTATGTCCTTTAATTTGCTACTAATACATGCGTTTTACTGAAATTAAATTGCATTAAATGGCTCAAAACGTCCGTTCAACTGTTTTCCTATAAAAAGCAATTGTTTTTATTTTTAAATCTAGGGTGGTATTTACTAACATATTTTTGAGTCGTATAATTGTTCCAAGTTCATAGTCAATACTTGAGTTTTTTATATCCATGGTTTTTCTGTTGCTTATGATGTACGTTTCGTTGTTCCCCATAACTTTTTGCTTTTCTTGCAATATTATAGCCTTTATTTGAAATTTTTCTTATATATTCAGAATTAAATAAGTCATATAGATTGTCTTCAGGTAAGTGAATAGTTTTACAAAAAGTATTTTTTATTATTTTTTAATCATATTCACTGTTTGGCAATTCGAAAAAATATATATATTTTGAATCGTATACATAAATGTGCAATCAATGATATTCATGATATCTATATTGTATATTTTTGGCGAAGTCAGCTGTTTTTGTTGTTCCATAATGATTTTGTTGTATTATTTTGTAGCCTGTATACTACGGGGTCCATTATGCTGTCGTTGTGTTTGTGTATCGCGTAATTCGTTGTCGTATTATTTAGCTTTCTTGTCTTCCCTTTCCGAAACTTCATATTCATTGGCATTTTTCTTTTACGCTAAGACGCGTGTTTGTGTTTCTGCGGGTGTCTTCCTGTTATTATATTTAGACTTAGTTGTTTTATTCTTTTTTTTGTTTCATGGTGTTGTTCGTTGTGTGGTTCTTGCTCTTGTTTAAATTTCTCTGTTTTATTTTTATTTGGAAGGTTAAATGTTTAAATATAGTGATCGCGATACAATGCAGTGTTTATTTATCTTTTTATTATGCATCCAGTGGATTTATTAAGTTTTATATTGATTTTTTGTTATAAATATATGTTTCTAAATGTTCTGGGTTTAAACATATATTTTTTGGTATTTTTAGGCGTTTTTTAATACTTTCTAGGAAAATATATATTTTCTGGGTAAAATAATTATTTCCTTACTAAAAAAATATAGTTTCTGGAAAAAAAATATATACCCGTAAATTACTACAGACAGTATAAAAATTGGCAAAGTTAGTAAGATACAAACAAATTGTAATTTAAAGGCCATATTTTATTTATACTCCTATTTTGGAGTAAAAATTGCTTGATGCCCTAGTTTTTGAAAAAAAATACATGTATGCCCCTAAAATGACAGATTCCATGCAAATAAAAGATAACATGCAGATGGGGAAGAATAATGTATTAACATTTAATTCTTTTTTTATATATACTCTATAGATAATAATAAAATACGAAAGACGTAATAGACACATTTGATGAAGAAATGAAATCGAAAGTAAATAAGCGCGAAATTAAATTAAAGAACAAGTACTATGTTAATCACAACATAACTAATTGATACAGAGAATTCGAGAAAAAAAATGATCAATAGCGTCGATTATCTAGATGATTTATCTTTGAATGAAGAATACACAAAACCAAGATGCAATTGTCGAATCTAGTGAAATAGCTAATACATACAATGCAGCACTGTTTAATACATTTACGAGCCAAAAACTAAAAAATACATCTAAAAGAAATATTTATAAAAGACAACGAGAGTGGATCATAATTTTTGAAGAGTTAAAACTGAAATGGAGCTTCGACTTTGAACGATTATACGCGTAAAATGACCACTTACATCTAAGCAATGCACGAACGTTAAACAAAAAGAATAATTATAATTATAATGCATATTTTAATATATTTTTATGCTAAGATGCATTTTTTGATGTTATACTTGTTACTCTCATTGCCACTTCTTTTTCTCATTGCTCTTATGCGTCTCTTCTTTGTAATTTTTGTCGGTGGTTTAATATCATTTATCTGTAGATTATTAATTGTTAAAGGATTAACTCATTAGCTGCTACTTGCTTGTAAAGTTCAACAAATGACTAAACAGATAAGAAGTAAATAGGCTATAGATTCGTAACTATGAGCACATACAATAGTGCATGCAAGTGCAACTATTCTGTAAATTTTAGTTACACGAGCATTCTTGTAGATTCCAAATTAACAATTCAAATTTCGTGAATAATAAATACAAGCTTTACAGATTGTTAAATGCAGCTTTTTAAGAATCATCTCTTTATAGCCAAATTATCAGTACAAGAATTGACATGTTTTGAATGATTAAGATCACTTTCCAATAGACTTTTACAAAAATTTTTCTTTACAATTGGTTTGATACTACTTATGTGTTGTATAGCCGGCTTTGTTCTAGCTACTTTCAGCACACTATATTTAAAACTTGAGCTACAGGTTTAGTTAGTTTTCGTTATCTTGGTACTGGAAACTTTGAGTTGCACCAATGAAGGGGATTAGAATCTTGTAGATAGGTGTATAAATCAGAGTACAGGTTTTTAATCTCTCTAGCTTAGCATTATATGTAGCTTTTTTGCGTTTTTTTGTATACTTCATAAAAGAAACTAACAGTTTTGGTAGTTTTATATTTTCTTTAGATGTTGCTGGGCATGTGCCTGTAACACCTATATGGACTCACATGTGATTGTGTTGTTTTGGTTGAACCTGGTAAACCCGTATTTCTATCAGAGAGAATGACATGTTCCGCTGTGTTGCATTTTAATTTTTCACATAACTTTTATAGAAAAAAAGACCAATTTGAATAATTTTCACCGCCAAAGAGATGATATAATATAAGAAAAATCTAATTGTTTCTAGTCTGTAAACATGCCATAATAAAGTGTCAAATCAGAGTTATTCTTTAGAAACTTCATATCACAAGAAATTAATTTCCTTTGAAATTCAAAACACTCGGTTGATGCCTTGAAGATAACTGACATTTTGGCAAACGTGTCATCTTAAGCAATCGTCAGCGTCAGAAATCCTTTTTTCATTTATTCTTTCTGTTATATCATGTAATCCTGAAACTGATTCGTTTGGTTCTGAGATTTAAGTTTTTGGCGAGATAGTGCAGTTATTTAATATGATGATCACAAGAAGACTTTACATTGCTATTGCTATAAAAACTTAATCGCTAATGGTGTGGTTGTTGTGGTTACTACTTTGGTCTTGAAAAGAAAATTAGTGATTTTCCGGGAACTTTTTTGTGGATTGTTCGTGCAGCTGTGCTCATCTTTTTCCTTATTTACTTCGGCACATTGCATTTTTTTTTTAAATTCACGGTTCACGTCGTAACTACAATCAACCTGTGCACATTGTAACCAAAATCTTAGTGGATCTCGTTTATTCACATTTAATTGTTTATGTATGCAGAAACTTTTCGACTTATAGTAAATTGTTAATTTTAATAGTGAATCAAATGTAAAAACATTATTCTTCTTTTTCTGCATTTTATCTTTAGTTTGCGAGGAATCTGTCATTTCTGAAGCATTATTAAATATAATTGAGAAAACTAGGGTATCAAGGGATTGGGCTATAAAACAGGGTTATTGATAATATATGGCCTTAATTTAATAAGATATCTATTTATAAACAAATATGTTTTTTATTTTTTACATTTATTTTAATGTGTCAAACTTACAAAAATTCCCCAATTTTTTATAACAGTTGCAATAGGGAGGGTTGTTTTTTACAAAATGAAAAAAATTTGTAATTTTCGCCAAGTTATTTTAATATAAGGACTAAAAGTATATAGGGTTAATTACAGTAAGGTTGAAATTTGCATGCACTACTGCAGAGATTTACAATACCTGAACAAACAAGTATGCTTGTTTTTCTAAAAATTTTACACTTTTTGATATAAAAGAGCATTTGCTCTTGAATATAATTGTATAACGCCTTTATGTGTAACAACATATATTCACCAATGTCAAAAAATGTTTTCTGCTGATTATGAGTGTACAAATACTATTTTTTTTAATAGATGCACTTTAATCTTTTAAATGTTGTTGGCGTACAAACGCCTAGGTATATTCCGTTTTAAAACAAAGTAGACTTTTAGGGCTGCTTTTACTTTCAATGCAATTCGAAGGGTGCAATGAATAGATCACGCGAAAATACACATTTTGCGGGGATCAAAGTCGTCGCATACCCAATATAGAGGCATAAAACAAGTTTTGCGATTATTGAACTTTTTGGGAAAACCCGGCTATGAAAGCATATCTGAAACAAAATCATTTGTTAGATATGAATAAGAAAGAGCTTTTTAAAAAATAGACTAATTACGTAGTACCTTTATATTGTTTAAACGTTCTTTAAACGCAAACGGCGATAAACCAGCCTCAACTAACATATGTATTAATGAAATATAGAATATTTTATATTATTGGTCTAGTATAAAGAATTCACATAAGAACATATAAAAAACACCAAAAAACGGTTCACGTCACTAATTTGACCTATATTATAATGGCCATTATGGGGAACATTTTTTTGGCTCCCCTATATTGTCCCTACCCTATTTGGAGCCCCTGTAAGTACACTTATGTAATTTTTACTGTTTTTACTATCAAGTGGGCATTTTTTAGTGGCATGTCGCATTTTTACGGCTCAAATTTGACTTTATTTCTTCAATTTTACATTTTGTCTTTTCAATTTATTTTAAAAACAACGCAAACACAATTTTTATGCAAACAAACCGGTAAAGAATTCATGAAAATATAAGTTGATTAACAGGGTAATTTTACATATGTTTTGTATAATTTGCCATTTACTTTAATACTGCAATATAATGTTTTGTTTTTTTAGTTTCGTTTTTCTAATGAAAAATGTGTTTGTGTTTTTTTACAACAAAAATAAAAACTTAATGCGAACTTTGTTTTAAAAAGTCAAATTTTTACTGTCAAAGTGCAAATAAAACCAAATAAATGCGAAATAGACCTAAAGATCACGTATTTTATTTCTTTAAATCACGAAGCCTAGCGTAAATGTACAAACAATAAAAACCAAAGCATCGTGACCCTGTAAACCTAATATATCGTATTTTTTGTAAGATACTAGCGAAATAAATATTAGTTTTTGTATTTAATTCTTTTTTTTATGATCACTACATATTTTAAGAGTAATATTATATAAATATAAAAAGGTAAGCTGGTTAGAACATAAAGATATAAATACAAAAAGGGTCATTTTATTTTGTACTATTAAGTTTATTTTTGTACTTGTATTTGTCATTGTTTAATAAGCTAAAGGTTTTGACTATATTCCACAATAAGTTTGACACGATTGGAGTACAGATGAGCCTTTTCAGATGATGATCCTTGAGATGACAGCATGTATCTTTTTTTGAAAAAATAACAAGATTAATTACGAAGAGTTAATAAAAATATTCTACATTGTTACATTAAAAAAATTTGTACTTAAAAAAATTGTTTAAAATTACATGCTGCTAATCGTCTTCCCTTTATTTTGGCAATCGATTTTTTTACAATACAGTATAGATGTAATAGTTAATTAAATGTTCGAAGTGCAGTTGGTATTTTTTACTGTACATTGTCAGTGGGTTCTAAATTATTTTCGTAAAAAAACAATATTTCAGCATAAAATATATTAGTTTCCCCGTAAAAAAATTTATTATGCAGGTAATATGTAAAAGTTAGGCCAAAAAATTTCAGAAAAAAGGGCGAAACCTTGAAAAAAAGATAAAATTTAAATTAAGGTGTCTTTAAGCCTTGTATTTCCTAAAAAATACATTTAAATCAAATTAAATCCCTCTAAACTAGAATAATTATTTTGTAAATATTCAATAAATAAATTTTGAATCATTAAGTACTTTATCGTTATTTAATATATAAGTACTGCCTTTTATACTTACTTAAATGATTTAAAATATGAACCACAAAGAAAAAGCCAGTTTGAATTGCAAGATGCATTTATTCATAGAATAATTCGATTTTTTTGTTAGATATTTATAGAGATAATCATATCGCAAGGCATTTAAAGCTGGCAATAATTATTTTAGCAAAAATGTGGATTACAGATTTCTTATGAATATAGCGGAGGTAAGGGTAAAAAAATAGGAAAAAAAACGCCTTGCTCATACTTAAGAAAAAGTGCGAAAGAAATTTTACTGGGAATACAATATTTTTGCTAGGAGACTTTTAAGCAAGTTATAAAAAGACAACCACACTACAAATATAATATTGACTATGATTTTTTTGGAAACAATACTACAACAAAGACATAGATAAGCATTTTTGCCTGTTATACATTGAGATGATAGACAAAGCATTTATCAAAAGAACTAGACTAAAAATACCTAATGCCCATCCTTAATGAATACATACTTTTATACACTTAATCTTTTTATCAAATTAATGCAATATGGTATTTATGTCGGTTTCATGAGCAATATATAGTTTATTACAGAACAAACATTGCTTAAGATATATATTATACTTATATTTTATAGGCATGTCAGTACATCGATGCACCCAAATACACTTTGATAGCGCATAATCCAGGAATTTAAATATAAAATTCTTATGCAAAAGTACTGGATTTATGTAAATGCAAATTCTGCATAATCTGGCAATTTTTGCTTTATAATTTTAAAAAAGTATATTTTTACCCAAAAAATTGTACAGTCATCATTCAATATGCTCTTAATCACATGGTATAAAAAATAAAAATGCTATGCGTAAGTTATATGTACTTTTAAACCGCCGTAAATTACTATTAGACAAATATACTCTTATTCAGGTCTTATTATTATTACTACTTATTCATTACGGGTAATAAAATAGAAGCATATGAAAAAGGCCTGAAAATGTACGCACTCAAAGTAAACCAAAACTAAAAACTCCTAAATTTGGTAGACGTAATCAACTTGGAAGAGTACAAAAAAAAAGGTTTACTTATCGTTTTTTCATATTTTAAAACTTGTTTATTTTTCTCCCTGAACTATAAAAAAGAAAAAATACAATATACAACTTCGTCATTAAAAAATTATTCGTAAACAATTGGTTTTTTTGAAGAAATAACTTTTATAACGCATAAAAATGTATTTCATTGAGTAAAAATCCTACGTATCAAGCCTTGAAGATTATTCATAGGTTGTAAAACAGTATATATCACTTTTTAGTATAAGTGATGTTGTTAGCATACTGTTTTAAACTTTTTTTTGATTTTGTGTTTTGCTATTACTAATATGCTTGCTGTTTTGTCTTAAAACAAAGCACATACAAATTTTTAATGAACTAATTAAAATACCCTGAATAAGAATTAAATGCAAAAATATAAACTAACATGGGATTTTATAGCCTGCTTTATAATATAAGACGTAGTAAAAGATTTTTTGTTGTCGAAAAATTTTTTGCCGGCCAAAAAAGTGCTTTCAACAACACGACATGTTTAATTTTGGTTTTTTTTCATTCGCCATTTTGTTAAAATTTTGCAAATTTTAATTTACTTGATTTGTAAATATATATATAAAAAATTTATGTATGGTTGTTAGTCTTTATTTTTTTGCTTGTTATTAAGGCGTTTTATTTATACATTTATCAATGATGGAAAGCATTATAAAGCGTAGTATTGTCTTAAATTGTGCAACTAAAAAAAAAACATAAGCACACTAATTCTACTGGTTGCTAATAAGTTTTTATAAATCTACACGACAAAACATATATAAAGAACACACAGAATATGTTTTTGTAATATTTAAGAATTTTCTAAATGCTTATCTACGTGAAAAAGGCTTTTTTTGAACAATTCATACAAGTATAAGAAGTAGTTTTTTGAATGATTTATTTAAATATGTTTTTGTGTCGTAATGCAGTTTTTGATATAAAAAGCTCTCAGATTTTATGTAAAATTAACACTTCAACTTTGTATTTTTTGTTTGCAATTTATGCCTCGAAAATCAATTTGATATTTTTATAAGTTAATTTGTTACCCTGTTTAGATTCTTATATAGTTTTGCAGTTTAATTTGACAACACATAGAAAAATTAGTGCAAAATTTTGCAGGAAATATTCATGTAAAAAAAAAGGTTATTAAGTCAATGTTGCTAGTACCTGTATATATTTGCAACAAGTATATACTAATTTCTGCCTTTTTTGACACGACAACATTACTTTTATGGACCTTACAGAAAAAACAACTAAAACATGCATATTAAACGCATTAAATTTACAAAATATACATCAGCCATTACAATTTTCCATTTTTGCTAGCTACAAGTCTTTAGACGTAATATTTTACGTCTTTTTAAATTAAAACTTCTTTTTTTAATTTTCTAAAATTATTTTAATGACTTGAACAAAAAAAACTATATTATTAAATCATATTTTAAGTAGCTAAATCTATACGTGCTGACGTACTGAACCAGGTAAGAATTGTATATATTTTTTTTCTTATTTTTGTACATAAAAAAATACATGTTATTTATAGAAAAAACATATCCTTGAATTGATTGAAAACACGATTGCATGTTATTTA
>JAQFYM010003628.1:0-18011 GCA_034694785.1 Agrenia bidenticulata | reverse complement strand
TGGATCATCTGCATATGAACATGGATCGCTTAAGGTATGCAGGAATTTT
This sequence comes from Agrenia bidenticulata, assembly GCA_034694785.1. Taxonomy (NCBI): domain Eukaryota; kingdom Metazoa; phylum Arthropoda; class Collembola; order Entomobryomorpha; family Isotomidae; genus Agrenia; species Agrenia bidenticulata. The sequence goes on along the minus strand of JAQFYM010003628.1, from coordinate 17,962 downwards.
ACACGGATCGCTTACGACATCAGTACCCAAATATTGTTATAAGTGCTAGTACTAGATTCAAGGATACTATAAAAGTGCCATTTACACCGAGACTCAAAACAATTCGTGTTCACAGTTAAATGTAAATAAAAGAAGTTCTAGTGTTTGATTGGTTTTTATGGATAAAAATGAATTGGTCATTTTAAGGTTGTTTATTGTCCGTACATAATTTGTATCTATTTATAAATGAAGTAGGCGTATTAAAAATAAATAGCATTGCTGTATTGATGCTGTTCCATAAATAGATGAGAAGCTAAGTGTAGACATTATGAAAAATATGAGAATAATAAGCACAAATATTTGTAGATCCTATGGGGAACTTTATTTTATGAAATTTCAGAGATTTATAACGTTGCGTTGTAGTTATTTAAGTTGGTATACAGCTTCTAAAAAGATGCTTCAATACTTCTATCAATAAACATATGCAAAAGTAATGCACAATTAGTCATAGAAAGTGTTCATTTACCGAATGAACGACTGATGATATTCTAGTTTAGTTTTACAGAAATTTTGCAACTTCCATGTTGTCAATAAGACATGGGATTTTAACTCCTAGGTACTCCTAACTATGAATAAGATTTGGTCGAATGTGTCGAAGAAATAGGTTAAGAAATGCTTTTGTATTGTAGATAAGTACGTAGGGAGCTAAAAGTTTATGTTTTGATTTACAAGGATAAATTTTTTTGAATATTTAGTTAATCCTGTCAAATATAGTTGAACTAAGGCAGAAAATAGTCCTTGTGGGATTTATTATTGTAAATTAAATTGATAAATCATTCGTAAAATAGAATATAATTAAGTACTATTAACGTAAAGATCTGCTATTGTATTGTAATTATTATCATACGTAGTAGAAACAATAAAACATTTTAGAGTGTGACTCCATGAATGAGGTTCAAAAATCTTTGTTAATAAAACTATGAAACGTTTAAACTAGATAATAGGTAAAATAAAGTTAAATTCAGTTTCGGCTTGCTTAAAAATCAAGTGCCCTTTTTAGACTGACACTTTAATTGCTACTATAAATACTTATTACAGCTTACGAATGAGATAATTAATAATAGAACTAGAGGGTGCAATCCTAGATAACTTGATAGGCAGTAGGGCATCCAAGTTATTTAATTTTTCACCACCACAGTTTTCCTATACTTAGCATATACTTCGGCCAAGTAAACGGGGCATTCGTAACTTCATTAGGTGGAAATGGAATGAATCGACAGAGTAGAAAATGTTATTCGTGTGTCCAAAAGGACAAAATCCAATAAAATTCCCTCTGAGACTTTCACGGTTTCAAAAAGTGTACTAACTGGGTTGATGGTAGGTGTTTAATATTTGCATCCTACGGGCTTGTTGGTGCCAGTCTCTTGGAAAACATGAATGAAAGTGTCTTCACAACATATAACCAAATCAGGTTCTGCAAACTTTGTTATAACTTGCATTTCATTCTTGGAAACCCATACCAATAAAATTTATTATTACTTGCCTCGTTTATTAATTCATACCCAAGTTACAGTCACTCTGCTCAATAGCTTTATGCAAAACGAACCTTACCTTTAAATAAATCTTGGGATATTTTTCATTCAAAAATGGAGTCACATTTTTTATTAATGTTTTTAGTGAGTCTCATAATTGTTAACAGAACTGATTCCTGGGTATGTCTAGAACTATGAGTCAATCTATAATTTAATAATGATATTGATTTTGTTGATTCACTATAGAACCCGAGCATTTCGGCATCAACTAATTTTTTACCTAAGACCGACGCCAAAATCTTGAGGAAGGCCATGAAAGGCTTTGGAACTGGTTGGTTGTCCTATTTGTAAAATAGTTTTCTAGCTTGAAACTGTTGAAACTACAAATACAATTTTTTATTATCCTCTTTCTTTCAACTAGATGAATCAGCAATCATTAAAGTTGTCATGTCCCGAAATTTAGCTCAGAGGAAGAAAATTTTGGCAGAATACAGAAATACGTACAGCCTGGTAAGAAAGCTCTCAACATTCGAAAGATGGTAAACCTAAAAATTAATGAAATTTTAACCGTTAAATTAAAAAATGGATGAAACAAGTAGGACTTAATCCAAGATTTTAAGAGCGAGCTTAGCGGAAACCTTAAGATGATGGTGCTTGGAATGTTTGAAAATTATTATGATTTCATTGCATCTGAGCTGAAGCACGCAATGAAAGGAATCGGCACAAATGAAGACACTCTGAATGAGGTATTCATTAACAGCTTCAGTTGGCTCAAAGAAGTTTATTTTTAATTATTCTTAAATCCCCCCTGCAAACACATTTGAACTTAAATATCTTGTTTTTAGCTTCTGTGTTGTCGTACTTTCACGGACATGCAAATAGTCAAAAGCGCTTATAAAAATCTTTATAGCGTGTCTTTAGAGGCTGATATTCTTTCCGACACGTCAGCAGACTACCAAAAGTTAATTGTCGCTTTTATCAATGTAATGAGTTAAGATTAGGTTGTATTACAAAGATTGAACGTTGCACTCTGAACTCGATATTTTGTGAACAGAAACCGAGAGGAGTAACCTCAGAAGATGATGAATCTACGGCTGCGGTGGAAAAGTTGATGAAAGCAGGTATTTATTAATTGCTCCATTCTGATCTTGGTATCGTATTGAAAGAGTCCCTCCTCCTCCGCATCCCATGAATGGATTTCCATTTGTCGACCCTTCTATATAATTTGTATTTCCCTTGAGAGACTATAAATGACATGCCAGGTTTATCGAAAACGGGGACTGATGAGGACATTTTTATAAAAATATTTTCTGAGAGCTCGTTTCCTCTATTGAAAAAGATTTCGTCAGAGTATTTGGAAAGGACAGGCCGTACTTTAAAAGATGCTATTGACAGCGAAACTTCAGGGGACTTCAGACAGGGCCTTCTGGCTGTAGGTTGGTAAACTTTAAAATATTTTTCTAATTAGCTTTCCGCTGTTGGTACTTGTTTATAACAAACTTTTGTAGCTGATTGGAGTGAAGGTCCTCCGATATTCTATGCCAACATACTTAGCTCCGCACTCCAAAAGACATTCCCAGACAAACGAGCTGCTATGCGAATATTCGTACTCAGGGCAGAGACTGACCTAAGAGCAATAAGCGCAGAATTTCTGAAACGATATAATCGTCAATTGACAAGTCTCATCAGCGATAAAACTTCTGGAGATTTTAGAAAAGCTTTGATTGCAGTTTTAAATGGCAATACACCATAACATGGACAAATATGACATGGAATTGAAAAGCGAAAATTATGTATTTTCTAAAATAAATATTATCCTTGTGAATATTTTCATGGACAATCATCTCGAATTATGGATTATTATTGAACTTAATTGTGCAATTTAACCCTTCCCCCTCCATTTTTAATCTCTGGGAAGTTGATGGTACTTATTAGATCTTCATTAACAGATCAGAGCATAGCTTTAATACAGTTTGCAAAAAATCCTTTTTATTTCACTATAAGTAATCATGAGAAGAGAGTATCCGTGTTCCGGTTTCCATGAGGGTCATTGCGATTACTTTTCTTAAAATTGACGAGTTTTAGACTAGATTCACCTTTCTGTATACAATAAGTCTTACACAAGTAGGTTAATGTTATCTTATTGACGTTCAATCAAAGTTAGACTCCTTCGGCCAATCATGATTTCCAAGCGTCCCCAAAATTCCTAGTTAGCTGATACCTATAAATTTAGATGGCTCACAATTGAAGCCCGTGTTATGTTGTCACTCATGGACTAGGTTCTTGAGGTGGGAGTGACGTGTGTATGTTGTATGCTGTATCAGCAAATTCAATCTGAAATCAAACAATGAGCTGTGATAGTAAGGCGTTGATGAAAATACAAAATGCAATGCACTACATTTAAACAACGTACAAATTCAAAACTTTCGAACAACACAGCTTAATTTCCTTCATTGGATAATCATTAATGAAATTTTCCGATTTATCTAGCCGTGAAAGTCAAAGATTCTTCCTCCTAAGGCACTCCGTTAATAGATTGGATCGAAGCCGGTTATTGCTAGTCTAAAGCAATTGACTGATATCGAATGAAATGTACTTGTCCATGTAGATATTTTTGAAAAATACCAACGAATGAAAGTTTTGCTGATTTGACTTGTTTATTGTTTTATACCAAAGAGAGGTGCTCAATATTTGCAATTGTTTGCCAATTTGTGAATGACGGATTCTGCTGAATTCGTTTCAACGAACGTGGAGAGAAATTTTTACAACAATTCAAGTTCCTAAAATCTCTCTTGCAATTGAAAATGCGTGCACAGAAAATTTACCACGAGCTATAAGTTTGGTACCTTCGAACCTTATCAAAATACCCTTCCTGGGATTATTCGAAAATATCTGCAGTTTTTACAGAAGAAAATATTTTAAGCCGACTACTTTTTAATTTCTTAGTAAACCTTCGATGTTTTAATTAAAAAAGGCAGTTGAGTTTCCGCAAATTCTGCAATCACAGTCGAGTTTCATGGATACTCGAGTGCTGATTTACCGAGCCTTGAAAATATTCATACAAATACTTTAGCTTTTTAAGTCGATACTACCAATTTCTCAAGGTGCTATATTTTGCTATTTACAAAACCAAATCTCTGATGGCATCTTTAAGAGGGGGCTGAGCCAAATAGCCTTTATAAAAATGAAGAAATAAAATATAAGAACTAAACATCAAAACAAATCCTGCAGAATTTCAGTAATTCTTTGTGCATTCAGCACAAGTGAGCAAAGCATTCTCACGATTGAATTTACTAATGACAATAATTTTCAGGATGCAAAACTATATACAGGTAATATACACAGGAACCAAACTTCAAGCATAAGTCTTTAAAATAGGGAACATAAAAACGGAAGATGTGTCACGTAAACGTAAAATTACTTCCTTAAATTAAGTACTCATTGTTGAGTTCCTTGACATTGAATATTTGAAACCTAAACGATTAAATAAAGCATTCAACCTATCATAACGTTAATGCATTACAAATACCACAGCACACCCTCATCTTAAGCGTTACAAAAGACACACCTTGGTGAAAAACTCACTCTCGCAATAATGACTATGACTACGGTGTTAATATTCATGCTTCACCGCAGTTACAAATTTCCTTTCTTTACTGCCCGTGTTTTGGAAAGTGAATAACGTCAGGCTGCAAGGTCTGGACTCTCCTGATAGAAATCTTTCCTCATCAACTTTTCTTCCCATGCGACTTACAAGTTGGTTTCAAAAACAAGTGTAGCAAAGTTATCGGTTTGACACAAATTTAAATTTTGACAGTAAAAAATCTCAGTAATTCCTCATAAGTATTTACCACTGTCTGATTGCTGTGGTTTCTTTGATTCGGGTAACGGTTATGCTAGTGAAATCCAATAATAGGGTTTAGAAAATATTCTATTTTCTTCTGATATGATATAGGGCCAAGTTTTTAGGCAATGATTTGATTTTCAGTTTACAACTGCTACGGAACTTAAATCCGTCTTATTTTTATCCGATTTGTATATACTTCAAACTGTATCTAAATATCTCTGCAAAGAGTTGTTTATTCTTAAGCCTAGTTTATAGTATCACTTCCTCGTTTACTTTTGATATTTTACCAATGTTTAAAAAAAATCAACACGGGTAAGATATCAAAAGTGAAAGAGGAATTGATACTATAAAAAAGGTTTTTTAGTGTCGCCGTCGTTATTCTTATTGATGTAATTCCTTTCATCTTTTCACCGAAGAAGCACCTTCTTACTGCCTGCTCAGAGTAAAAAATAACTGAACTGTGTCGTATTTGTTGTCAAAATTATTAAAGTATCTTAGAAAATGTACTACTGTTCATGCTTCATGCTAAGGCCAAAAAAGTCGTTTTGCATCAGGTCATTGCGAAATCCTGGACCTTGTTACCTAATGTTATTCACAGACCACAAAAATTACATCACGTCATGCAATATCAATTATATTCTACGATACGAACTAGATTGACTTGGTATTTTACAACATAATAATTAGTAACACAAGATCAAACCAAAAATACTATGTGATGACATCACTGATGCAACCTATATAAGCTAAATGTCCCTGTTCCTATTCTATATGGTCGAAGATTACATCTGTCCTATTTATGAGTCGCTGTACACGGATTAATGCCGTTAGTCCTTAAAACTTGTTCAGGGGATTCCTGTTGTCGTGTGTTTCACAATACGCTTTTTGAATTTGAGCTGTTGAAAATATTCTTTGACTCCTGGTTGATGAACTCAAATCAGCTGTTGAAAATATCGGGTTTGATTGTAGAAATAACTCTGTAGTTGAAAATCTTCGTTTCACTGTCAACTGACTTAAATCAGCTGATGCTGAAGGTCGGCTTAATTTCAGCGTTAACTATCTCAGCCGGTTTTAGGGTTCGATCTTGACAAATAATCTATATTTGAAATTGTCCCACATAGCATTATGTGGTAGCTACATACTTAAAAACTGCTAGGTTCAAACCTTAGCAGTAGTAGGCTGAGCAGCTTGAAGTTGTTTGAAAGTTTCTGGATCCAGCACCTCTATGGAGTATGTTTGAATGCGATTGGAGTCGAAAATTCTGAGGATCTGAGGAGATTCAATTAGATTTCGAGTGATTCCATCAACAGTAATCTGTGCCTGCTGCTGCTGCTGAGCTTGTTGGGATTGGGCAAGGTTTTGTAGATTCTGAATTTCTTGCTGTTCTTGCAGCTGAGATCTCAGAGACTCCGTTTCTTGGTGGGTACGTTCCTTCATATCTTTAACCATTTGCTTCATAAGTAGGGCTGCTTGCGCTATTTTTTCTACCATCTATAATAAGATTCAACTTTTTAAAATTTCAACATCAAAATTTAATAGCCCGGTTTTCACGCAAGTATAAAATAGAATCGTTAAAACGGCATAAAATCAGTTCCACGGAAAATTATGACTGTGGAAGAAATACAGTTTCTTTTAATATTACACTAAATTGAAGGATAGAGGCGATACCCAAAATCCATCCTCTCTGGCACATATACATGCACATGAGACTTCAGTGCGCTCGGTTCTAGTTTCAATTTATACATGCATGGAAATTTACAATGGCATTCAAGAATGATAGATCTTACATCCTCCAAGTTTCTCCATGCCTCCTCTGTGGTTGGAGGAGACGTCTGGTTCATTTTCATGAGGGCCTGCGTTAGTGGATTCATATTGGGCGTTATCCCACAGGGCGTAACTGGAGTTCCTACGTCTGAAGACTCGTCCGTTGTCGAATCTTTGGACTGTAGTCTTTCTAATTTCGACTTTGACGGGTCTCCTTGTTGATTTTTACGCTTTCTTTGGTATGGTGTGAAGGGCCTTATCGGTCCAGTCTATAAAACAAATCCCACAGGTTATTGATAAAATGTTTTTCTCTAACACACAATGGGGGAAAACTGATAAATATTGTGACAAAATCGATTGAAAATATTTAAGTAATATTTATAGAAATTCAAACTCATACAAACAAGTAAACTTAAAGCGGAATATAATAAAAACAGAAGAGTTGAATTAACTGTTGATTAGCATAAATATTTTTCATCTTAAGTCAAAATTGGTCAAATGCAGTCTTCTTACAGCGGAAGAATCGTCCACGCAGTTGCTACAAATACAGCTGGATGCGTGGGGTACTAGATACCCCTTATCTATCAAGGTTTGCAAGGTCCTTCCGCCAAAGCGTATTGAACGCTTCCAGTCTTTGCTATTTCCTCTACCACACAGGGCTTCAAATTCAGTAGGAGTGAACCATTGGTCTCCAGACTTTATACACTTTCCTTTGTTTCCGGATCCAAATTTGGCTTTGTACAATTCGGCATTGGTGTCCTTACACCTGATGGGCAACACTGCGGCATTAACCGCTTCTTCCCATGTCAGGTGTGTAATAGGTTGGGGTTTAATATTAAGAGAACTATGCTGCTGTTGTGACTGTTGAACCTGAATGGTTTCATGTTTGATACGTTGATGTTGAATTTGATGAGTTTGTTGCATCTGATGGGTCTGTAACTGATGGTGTTGAAGTCCATCTTGTTGGGTAAGGGATACAGAAATCGTCTGTCCACTCTATTTAATTCATTGAAATAAACTTAATTAATTTTATCCTTTATCATCCTCTCCACCCTACAAATTCTTTCGACGGTGAGATTCCGTCCCATCATCAATAAAGACAATCAATTTGTTGACAGATACAGACTGTGCATAATATAATCTAGAAAGCAGCTGGTCTTCCACAAAAAAGGATGTTATTAGGAAGTTTACATGCCAAAACCTTGAGCTTGAAACTTTATTATAATAATTTTAAAAAACCCTTGTAATCACAACTAAATAGCATGGCTCTTCTCCAACGAATCACCAATGTAGATAGAGACACCTTTTTGTGTGGAACTACAGTTTGCACTTAAGGCTGCTCCAATGTAAACAACCCATGGACCCTGTTCCACTATCTACAAACGCTTAATGAATGTGTGTGAAACTTGCCCCATCAGATTCCCCGATGACAGTGTAAGGGACGACGGGAATGGTGATTATACTGGAGGTCGTAACATTAGTGTGAGCAAGCTGAGCCAAATGATCTTCAACAACGGATCCATCGTCAACATCAACTTTGATTCTTATTTCTGTTGCATTGTCTCCTCCGCAGGACATGTTCTGGTCCTGCATACCGGGGAGGTTAACATTGACAGGGAGGGAGACGGATTGACCAGGAATGGAAGATACTACGGTTCCGTCCACTAGGCTCTGAGCACTATCGCACTCACAAATTATAGTTGTTCCGGAGTTATTTATGTCATCGTTCACTTCCGTAATACTTGGCTTAATATCTTGTGAGTGTTGATGTTGATTATCTTGTCCCTTATCTCCCTCTGATCTCTCCATCCTCAGGCCACTAATGTACTCCACATCTACATCCACGGGGTCACCCTTAAATTCCAAAATCAAACAAACATTACAATCATCCTTTGAAATACCCACCAATAAAATCACTTTCAGTCTGCTAATCACAATTTACTCTAAATCCAGGCAATAATATAAAAAATATAACTATACCATCACATAGGCAACAATATGACTAGTGGGGCGTCATCTGTTCGGAATGGACCGCCAACGTAAAAGGGTTTATAACTATATGAGGGGACACACTCTACATCAATGTCATCAAAATACATCTCCTATCTACACTAATTACACTTTATCTCAAAAATAACCTTTCTATACCTTTCTTGTAACAATTTCAGCAAAAGTTACAGAAATTTATAATCTGTTCAACTATTTATCATTTTTAAACGTTTAAAAGCTCAAATTTATCACTTCAGACATCCTTACAAACATTAAAATTGTGAAAGTCTATTGGTATTGAAATAGTATTTAAAAATAAATCTTAATTTACAAAAATGAAAATATCTACACTAATATTTAGTTAGTTGATGAAAATATTGTAATATTTTCAGATTAACTAGTGGAGAAGGTTGAGTTATGTAGTAAAACAGAAGTTTGAGAGAGTAAAATGAGATTGCAAGTCCACTGTTTCCCCTCATAATAAAAGTGTTGAACAAGAGTTTCCCCTCATGCAAGTTTCGGAAAATGTCGGCTGGATCTTGTGAATATTAGGAAGATACCCCGGTCGATTGGATTCAATTTCTATCCCCCCAAAAAGTAGAATCGTCAAAAAGCAAAGTTTCCTCTCACCTTCGTCCCGAGTTGAACTCCACACTGACCTGACTGGATGTGAATCGTGTCACTCATTTTAATTATTCCCAGTGCATTATGGAACAAGAATATTCTGGACAAGAAAGGGCTTTATTGTTTCTTTTGGAGATGGATAATGAGGTGAGCTGAGGAGTGAATGGATTTCAGCCTGCACAGCCGATGAATCATCCTCGTCTCCCATGTTTAGGCATGGTGATGTTATGAGCCTTTATCATATCCTCTGCCCAATCAATGAAAATATGTCCATGTGCCATGTTTACTAGTTTTATAGACTATGACCCATCTCTGCTCCAAGTTTTGAATCTTTTAACCGACGTGCTGTGGACCAAATCATCATTATATTCATTGTGGGTTTTAATTAGGACTTTGACACCGTCTCCTAGAGATCTGATCCAAACATTCTCTAGATAGATGTTATTTGAGTAAAAACTATTGTGATAACAAATTTAAATCCAGTCTATTTTTCATTTATATGCATAAGCGTTTAGTTTTATAGTTTTTTAATCCTTAGATATCATTCAAGAAAATTCACTCTTGCATAAATTTGCTATTTCTGTACTGTACACATTGTGACACTGGCAGTCCGTCAGCCATCGGCTAGTTTGGTAGTCCTCGAGGAAAAAAACGGGAGTTATGTTACCCGTGTTGGTGGCAGCCAGGAAGCGGAGAAGCACATGCGAAAATTCGGGACTCTGCCCACGCATGACACACAAGAAAACACAAACCAGGAACGAGGGACTTGAGAGGGAGAGGTGTAAAGCAGTATCAACGGAAGTGGGAAAAGCAGTTGGGGAAAGTGTTGCCAGTTCCCAATCGACGAGAAACGTAAACGGCTATTTCATGAGAGGAGTGCATAGTGGGCATATATGCTCTGTAATCTCTAAACAATACAGCTTGAGTCCCACCTCTTCAAAAATGGATATTCATAATCCTGGGTGATGGTGAATTGATGCCAGGGTAAATAAATCATTACGTAACTAAAAAAAATACTGGACCGTTGGACTGATGGACAGCGACAGTGGCAACTGGGAATGGGTGAAAGGGTGCATAGCCGATAGCCCGTATCAAGATTTGTATTATTATGTCCCACGGTCACAATAGCATACGAGTAGTACCTCCACATTTTTTTATAACGACCCAATCGACCCGATTGTGTGACCCACCCTTAGGGTTTCAAGTTAGTCCCTTGATTTACTGGCACATTATTAGGCTTGGATTGATGAGGTGGACAAGTGCAAAATTTGTTATTAATATCCCCCCTCAACATCAACACGGAAAACGTACAAAAAAATCGACTTGCCAACACTATCGAGGCAGTAATGTAAAATCATAAAATGTAACCTGTGTAGAAACCGCTTTCAAAATTAAGGAGTTAATTGCTGAATCGGACTTGGTCATTGGTATGTATATGCATATAAATGATATAACTATGATAAGAATAGTTAGACATTTTAGAATGATACTGGATAGATCGATGCACAATCCCTTCATAGTTTAAATGCATATATTTAGAATGTATTTCTGGAGTTGCAGTAATTTTCTTAATTTTTGATGTAGAGTCCTTTGAAAATTTCCCGCACAAGGCTCTTGCAATTAATTCTGTTAAAAATTTACAGTAAAGAATAGTCCGCATACGAATCTCTTTGTTATCTCACAGCCAACTTAGCGCAGTTTAATGTTGCAGGGGACAGCTCACCAAATCTAACTTTTTTTGCTTCTCAACAATGAAAATTAAACTAATTGAAGTGCTCGGGCAGATTGACAGGTTTGCCGAGTCTAAAGATGATTACAGTCATCCAATTTTATGCAAATATTAATGTTAAGCTTTAAGCCTATAAAAAAGCAGGAGCGGAAATGTTTTTTTCCTTCGTTGAATGATTTATTATGGTTCATTAGTTCGTACCTATATATAGTTATGCTTAGGATTATTACAGTCACATATAATCTTACAGGTAAATATTGATGTTGAAGAATGGTAACAGAATTCATAAATTTGTATGTAGACCTTAGCCGAGCTTCGTTTCGTCGTCTCCCTTTCTTGAAGTGACAGTCAGGAGGACAAGGCCAAGGTGGCCACTGTGGGTACATATGTCTATTATAATAAAAGTTGATGCAATAATATATCAGCCGAAAGATTCATTATTTATGCACAACTCTGATTTTGAATGTCTGATTCTGACATTTCATACAAACAATTCGAAGAGAGTTGCAGTTTTAGAAACGTTCTTATAATATTACTTGTTACAGTGCAGTTGATACTCAAACAACAGAGAAATATTTGAGACTTCTGTTCCTGGTACATAATCACTTGCACTTGCACAATCCGCCATCGTTATTGGAAGGTAGTCCAGGAGGACTTTTTTCAGAGGTCAATGGACCATTGACACCTACCTACATTTTATACGATTTCGTCAATTCAAATGCCATTTTTACAGCTACTGTCATGCAATCAAAATCTCAAGGAGGATTTTGCAAAGACAATTCCGTTACTGCTTAGTATCATACTCTCAAAACTTACGTTTTTGCGTTTGGAAAAATGGATGGAATATTAATTACAGAGAATTGTTCCACCTACTCAGTGCGGACTCAAATAGCGCTCAATTACACGTTTCTACACTATATCGAATTATACATAGCACATGCAGTTTGATAGGGATAAAATTCTGAGAGAAAAACACTTAATCCAAATTAAAATCCGAAGCAAGTCCAAAAGGACATTTATAAGTAATTGATTCTCGATTGTGTAGAAGAGCCATTTCGGTCATTCCTGATAGTTAACTTTGGGTATTCAATGGACAACTACGTTCTTAAACTCGAAAATTCATAATAAGAGGAATAATATATTAAGAATGAATACTTTGATAGTTAAGCAGCACTCAATTACTGACAATAAGCCAATAAATATATAGTCACCATTTGTAGTTAAAACTTTTAGATAACGAATTTTAACAGTCATAAACAAAAAATACGGAATGATTACAGAATGATACAGGGTGAATAAAGCTACTACTAATATAGGACAAAACATTTCAAAACGGAGGTTTAAATATATAGGATTATATGTTCGAATTTAGAAGCGAGATTCATATCCAACGTTGCATCTCCGCAACGGAATTCAATGAACCTGATTATATGATAAATACGTACTGATAGGGCTGACAAATATAAAGATAGAAGTATTTAGATATAAACTCACTATAAGAGTACTTAGGCATCATTTTCAAAAAAGGCCGAGATTCACATGTCATTTTATCATCGTAATAGCATGAGTCTTTCTAACTAATGATTTAATACCCATGCCGATTAAATAGAATAATTCATGACCACCGCTGCATATAGTGTTAATCTGAACTTATATAACACTAGAGATAGAACTGAGGAAGTCTATTAGTTTGACACACGGATTAGATTTCAGAATTTCTTCTATTTCATCGGTGTAGATTTTTAGATAACAAGTACACACTGATGATAATGAATGTTATTTATACAAAATACGAACTAACGAGAATTGTTGTCTGAATTTAATTCATTGGAGTCAATGAAAGGATTGTTCAGTTAAAGAATACCTACGCAGGTATACAGTGAGACTTCGAAAGCCCATTTCCAATTGTATACATACCCTAGTAGTAACAAAAATCCAGCTTTCAGCTCCTCCTTAAGGATGGAGGATTTGGGCTTTGTGGAATTACGTCGTGAAAACATCTAACTATAAGTATAAACTACCGGAGAAAGTAATGACCTGTATTATCCGAAAATATTGAATAAGACTTTTTATTCGACCTTAGGTACGGCTATTTAATTTTCCAGTCTTTGATTAGTATTTTATGCCCTCCTCGGGACGATTCTCATTTCAAACCCATATCCCAATTTAAACAGGCTAAATTAGATCCGACAGTGGGAAAAATTAAGTCTGCACAGATAAAACGGAATTCGGAAGCGAATAACTTAGCCTCATTTAAAGGACAGGCACATCTTTCTGAAACTCGTTGTGTTCAGAATCCTCAAAATAAATTAAATTATTCAAAAAAGTTTGGAACATTTTCCTAATACTTTGTTCATTTTCGAGATAATTTTTGAAATCTAAATGTCTAAATCCGTATTATTATAGTTTTAAGTAAATGCATGAACCTCCAACCCACTGTCCCATTTTTTGCTTCTCTTACCGTTTCCGTATGATTGTACTTAGAAAAAACGGTGTAACTCAAACCTAGTACGTCAACACAGTAATATCGTGTGATAAAGAAATGGCATAGCTTATAGTAAGTAAGAATAACTTTTGTTCGATTATGAGAGCATATACAAATATGGCGTCGTCAGTAGATGTCTTAATTCTAAGGTGGCATTTTGTATGAGAGATTCATTTCACTGGAAACTTTATCATGACATATTTATATTTATCTAGAGCAGTAATACTGATGCTAATTACAGTAATACGATAGCTACCGTCGACAAAATATCCTTACAGTCATTTAAAAAATCACAGAATGTTTAATAACTAAATAAACTTAGATTTCAATCTCAAAACTTCAACCAAACATTTAGCCTATCGATAATCAGGCTCGGTTGGTGGGGCGATTATCTTCTATCTCTTCCGCGATTAATTCCTGTCTTTCTGTTTATCAGACGTTACAATTCTTTACGTATCGATCTCCCGAGTCCCATACCCACAGTTATCATGCATCCCAATCAGATTGTACTGCATACTGTTGGGCAAAGAATGAGACCATCGTTCCGTCTATCAGTTCCAACAGAGACAGAAGACATCAGACGATTTGTTCCTTTTTCATAGGAATGGGTGGAGGTGAGTTTGATTGAATATTTGTAGAATTATGTGTGGAACTACTGCTCATGCTGGCATTTGAATTGCTAATGGATGAGGTATTGGATCCTAGAGTTGTCCCATTTGTCGTAGGTTTTATACTGTTAGCACTGTTATTTGCTATAACGCTACTGTTGCTGCTGTTACTACTTATTCCAAGGTTAATACTTAACTCCTTCTTCCCATTACTCCCTCCATTTTGATGCTTACTTCCAACACTATTTACGCGTTGGTGATGGTGCTGGTGAGATACTAAAGAACCCATTGGTTGACTTTGGCTATTTGGACCTACAGATGAGTGTTGGTGTCCATGAGTGTTATGATGAACTTGCTTTCCATTATTAGATTCTGATAAAAGGAGGGATGTGGATGAATTTTCACTAATACTTCCGCGAATATCTTTCTGCTGAATTTTCACCTCGTGAAAATCGCCTTCCTTATCCGACTCCGCCTAAAAAAATACAATGAATTTTTAGAAACCCATCCAGGTCCATAAAAATTTGAAGCCACAAAACAATCGTAAAAAAACCTTTAAAGATACGAGCATGCACCACGTTGGATTTACTTACAACGTGGAGTTCATACAAACCTACAGTTTACTTAACAGTGCCCATGAGAGCAATTCTGGCCTACATATCCAATTTCGTAAAAAACATATTTCAAGGATATAAAATTAGGAGTTATCAACCATAACCCTCGTAAAATGTCCCATTTCGGTCTCTTTAGTGGCATGACTCAAGTATTTGAACAATCTTCATTAATTGAACGAAATAAAATTGCTTACAAATGGAAAGCCAACATATTGCGATTTCTATCTGTTTTAACAATCTATCCATAACGTGGATAACAATTTTTAATGTTTAACCCCAAAAGGGACTCAGTGAATTTTATCCACCGTATGATAATTACCTGTCTATTGGCAGCATTGGCGAAAGGAGAAAGTCTATCGGAAGTGTCGGATCCACAGGAAGAGCTTTCACTGAGCTGTTCAGAATTTCCGAATTTTCTGGCAGCGCGAGGTGACGGAGGAGGCGGTCTCCGGCTACAAACTTGGGATTGAATATGCTCACAAATTCTTCGGAATCTTCTAATATTCCCTGACAACAGGATGAAAGTGACGGCGTATAGGAATTCTCTATCTGCTGAGGGATGACCGGGAGGCTTAGGGACGGGAGATATATCAACTTGAAACCGTACTTGACGCTGTATCTGAAACATAGCCGGTCCGGAAGAGACGCGCTTGTACTCCACTTTAAATGACATCGGACTTGCGACACTATGGCTTAATTCCGCTATCTGTAAAACCATTAGAAATCAAATCTTGACAAGTTCCAAAAGATTGACTACAAATTGAAACAAATCAATGTTTATCCATACCGACAAAAAAGCATGAATGAGGTCAGCCTTAACGGTAGCTAGGGGCTTCCCACGGACTAATATTGTGTATGCCTCATCACGTTCCGAGCCCATCAAACTCCCAAACCAGGACCTTTTCGTTAGCTCTGGTGAGCCTTCAGGCGTCAGGTGAACTTCTTCATTGGAAGCTATACAACAGAAAAATTTCATTTATTTGTATTAAATTATTCTTGGCATGTAAGCACGAAGCGGGTACAGATTTATGGTACGCCAGGACAAGGCTGAAATGCTAAGATGAACGAAATACCCTGACTCGAGTGCATGATCAAACCTCTAAGCGAATTGAGTATTATTGAGAGCATTGTTCAAAAGTGACACAATAAGATTCATGTGGTCACGACGCTCCTCCTATTCTGTTCAAGATCCTGCACCATAAATATTCAACATCATCTAAGATCGAAGCATCAATAAACCATCCAGTGAGAACTTTTCCGACCGATTTCTTGCATTCCTTCTTGAACTGAATTGCATAACTATTATCGATTTGTTCTTTCTCTTTTTTTGGCAGCATTCTCCATTCCCATCCTAAACTCTTCCGAACCGGCTCTTCGCACAAGAAATGTAGAAAAAAACATTGGCTTATTCAATCTCCCTATTCTCTGGCTTTTTTAACTTGACAAATTCATTAGAAGTTAAAAAACATGAGCATTTCCAATTCTGGACCTTATGCTGTCCAACTCAATAAACTGTCGTGGTGGAACCTTTTTATAGCCAAAGTAATCAATACATTAAGCCTGCCTATTTATTCTGTATTAGAAGTGCCTGGTAGCAATAAATCTTTTCTGCTCTTAACTTTCTTTAGGGGGAGAGATGCCTTAATATTATAGATGGATCGTTGAAATTAAAATGATAGATTCTGGCTGACTTGGGATGAACTCCCTAGGACGAATGAATGATTCATGCATGAATTATGAATTTCACACGGAGGGAATACTAATTGAAGGATTCTTTCGGCGAGACCCTACTCATCTCCTTTATTAGTTCTGAAGATGAGAAGTAGCAGAATGTGCTGGGTAAGGAATTGAGAATTCCACCGCATCCACCCGCATGTGCAAGCCTAAAGATCCTTTCTCTCCAACTTTCACCAGCTCACGATCTCTTAAGTTCCAACAAATAGGATTGCCTTGGAACCCTGCGCCACCGAGCCCCTATTATGTATTCCAAATACTTAAACATAAATTTCTAAGCAGATAGAGTGCAGGGATAATACTTTTACCACCATCGTTTCTGCAGTACATGCTCAATTTCTTTCCTGGCCCTTAATCACATATTTATTTCTCCTCATTTTACACTTGCACCGAACGCACAGACTTGCGATGAATGGAGTGGGAATTGAATCCAATTCAGCTTTACTTTCTTTTGGATTAAGCTGTAGCGATTTTTCATACGGGAATATATTTTTTTAAGTTAAATGTTTTAAATTGAATTAAAAGTTTACAGGAATGGAAAGTTTTGAGAGTCAAATTATTGATGTCATTGATTAACTAAGCGTTAAAAGCATTGGTAAAGTGAATGAAATAGATGGACACTTTTGTGCTCTTGATCTTGTTCTGAGTTAGATGAGCAATTTAAACTTAGTTTAAACTTCGCTTGAAAAAATTTATGGACATTTAACGGTGGGATGGCGGATGGATCTCTGAAATTTATCAGTTGAACTTGAGTTCAAAGACAATTTTACTGGATCTATTGAGGATTAATTAATAATGCCACATAAAATATTTTGGTAGAATAATTTCTGGAATACTACCTTCTTACTCTAAGCCTGAACTCATTAGGTTCAGCTCTCATCTATAATGTAGCTAGATTACAGCTTTATGAATGAAGTCAAACATTTGAACTTAAGTTTGAAATCCTTGATCGTCCCCGATGCCAGGCAAATCATCGCAATCAAATCATCGCAGCATATATTCATCGCGCTCAAAACATCGCAGTATTAAATCATCGCAGTCGTTTTTCATCGCGATC
>JAQFYM010003627.1:0-18012 GCA_034694785.1 Agrenia bidenticulata | reverse complement strand
TATCTAAACTGTCTGTATAAAATCGCGCCCTGAATATACTGCTTCATAAACCACACTATTAAAAAAAAAATGTTTTTGCCTTTAAACTTACGATGTTAAACGCACTAGTAGGAAACTAAGTAGTGAAGACATAGTTTAGTAAAGTTATTATTTTCAGTATTTGTCTGTCAAAACATGCTTAAATTGTTTATGTAGATAAGTTTATCTGTGTTTTTTGCTAGTGTACTTAAATTTAATTTTGAGTTCTATATGCTAGCATTTTTTAGTAAGTAGTATACATATGTATAATTGTTTTGCACAAAAAATAAAATGTTGTTAAATAAATTGACCTAAAATACCAAATACAAAGACTATTCTTTGTTTTCAAGCTACGTAAAATACGGGCTCATTTTCACTTAATTAGAAAGATTAAAACACGAACATGATGCAAAAATACTATAATGTAGATTTTAAAATGTTAATAGAAAAATCCGTGTAAACGTGTATCCTTATTTATTATTTTTGTTTTGATTTTATTGGTAAAAATGTGGTATAAAATGTCGACATGAAAAAATATATATATATAGTTTAATTATATTTAGCACGATAAAAATACTGATACCGCATAGTTTTTGCTGTCGAATGGCTCTTTTTAATACCGCCGAATGTGTTTACTTTGTTTTTTATCGCACAATTTGTTTAAAAATGTGCAAGAGTCCATAACTAGTTTTTTTGAAAAAAAAATAATAGTTTTTAGTGCAAAAAAAAAATAAATATTCTTTTTTTGTCAAATAAAAATAAAACCAATGCGCCTTAAAAGTGAATATTGATAAAAAATGACGAATTCATCAGCAATCTATATTATCGTCAAGGCAATAACCTGCGTATATTTTATCAAAAAGCAGTTCGTTCTACTATTTGGAATTATTTAAGTCGGTTCCAAAAATATGTTTTTACAACTCGTTTACCATCAAAATAGGTCAATTTCTGTAAAAAACTTTTTATAATATATTTTTCTGACATAAACCTTATATATTTTAGCGACAAGAAAATAATTTGCATACAGGCACGCATTAAAAAAAGCATTTTTTTACATATTGCACAAAAAAGCAGATAAAAAGTATATATAATTTAAGAATGTATCTAAGTCTTAAAAAAACAATATTAATGTATGCGTAAGTGCAAACTTCTTTCGCGTAGTATAAAAAACATATGAAGTGTATAACTTTGTCTTATACCGTCTTTCTGCAACAGTAAAACTTACTCACAGCTACATTACAAGCTATAATACTAGTTACATTTTTTTTTTTGCAAATCTTGTGCGCAAATAAACGTTTTTTAAGTTATATAATACTGAATTTTCTAAAAAAAAGTATATATATTACATGCCCTTTTTTGCAAAAGTAAATACGCGTATAAATCTTTCAAAAGTCGATAAAGGATAAAAAACTATTAAAGGAATTACTGTTATATTTTTCGTCGCCATATATAATAATGCAAAAAAAAAACATGGGTTTTTTGAAATACGAGATTTTTACAAAAGTTGTTTAACCTGCGAAATATTTGATGTAAACTATGACATTTTATAAGCGTGTACTTAAATATACTCTGTTTTTTACTTGCTTGTTGAATTTGGTAACGAAAGCTGCAGTCCATTTTTTTGAAGCCTAAAAATATCAATTAAATCATAAATTTTTTTTCTTTGACTTAAGTAAATTGCTATTGGTTAGAATAAAGGCCGTTCAACAGGCAGTTTTTTATCGAGAAAGGAAAAAAAATATTTACATGTAATTATGTGTCTACTTTACAGGCGTTGGTTACTACTTTTTTTTTGTTAAGGAACATATGTTTATATCCACAACATGTTTTTTGTAGACGTGTATTAAATTAAATTATTTTACTATAAGATTTGTAGTTGCGCTACCAAATCAAATGTTAATCGATCAAAAAAGTCTGGAAACGCGTTTTTTTGCGCTATCATGCAAATTGCCGTAAGATTATGCAAATACCTATTGAAACTTTATACGTATCAAAACTAGCAACTACATCTTTTTTCTGTAGAATAAATAGTTTAATGAATTGT
Source organism: Agrenia bidenticulata (assembly GCA_034694785.1). NCBI lineage: Eukaryota > Metazoa > Arthropoda > Collembola > Entomobryomorpha > Isotomidae > Agrenia > Agrenia bidenticulata. The sequence continues at coordinate 15,950 of JAQFYM010003627.1, read as the reverse complement.
TTAAAGCTACGGTTATGTTTTTTCAGCTGTGCGCAGCTGTATCATAGCAATTTTGCAGACACAACTTGCTAGTTTAGCAAAGAGACCCATCATGTAATTTCCTTGCATATAAGGCTTTTCCCATACATAAATAAATATATTTAAAAGTAACAGAGTAAAAAAAAAAAACTGTAAAGTTATGGATTTACATGTACATTTACAAAACATTTATATATATATTACGCCACACTTTTTTTCATTATTTGTTTACATAGTTTTACCCCTATAAAAAATGCCGATATTGATTTATTTGTATTGATGGAAAAATTAGTGTAGAGAACGGACGCAATTACACTATTTTTTTACTTTTAGATGCATAAGAAAGAATCGTCTATTGAACAAATCAACCATATATCAAGCGTGCCTAAATAAATGAACAGTTTTAGAAAGCAATGGTTTGTTGTAAAAAAACTTAATAACAGTTAATTACTAACATCGTGTTTGACTATTTTTTTTGTTAATTATTGCAGAAATGTAATTGCTTATAGATCAAAAAAAGATTTTTTTGGTTTTCCAAAAAAAGTCTTACGACCTAATATATCGAAATATTGCATGATAAAATTTTGACTTGTAAAAAGAGATAATCTTACGAACAAAAGTAAAATTACCTGGCTCGAAACACGAATTTGCATTATAAGGAATCAAAATTGTTTTTTCGGCAATGCAAGGCACAAAAGTATACATAAATAGCTTTCTTAGCAACACTTACGACTTGTCTTATCGGCGTATACGTTAATTACATCTAGATTTGTATTATACACAAATAGAGTTTTTACTGCTTTTTTATAAGGCAGGGTCTCTATGGTTGGAAAATGTACATAAGAAACAATTTTTGTAGTGATTTCTTTTAGCGCATTGCCAGATGAATGTTTTGTGTGTGCAAACAGTGCATGGGCAAAATGTAAAAGAGTAAAAATACCCATGATTATTGCATCAAATAATGTAAGAGATAACAAGCTTAGAGATTTGGAATAGTAAAAAACGATTATGAATGCATTTGAGATATACTGAATAAGTTACAGGGGTTAAATGTAATTTTTAGTTGTCTACTTAAGTAGAATAAAAAAAATTTAACTGTATTTTGTGGTTTTATAGATAAAAAATGACAGGCAAATAATAAATAGAAATTAAGATATAATTTTTGTTTTTTTTAGTATGAAAAAAAAATACGAATCATTAACCGATTAATTACATCCATCAATTCTGTTTTCAACAGTGTAATGTATCCTTTTATTGCATAAAAACCGCATTTGTTGTCTCATCAATACGTCTTTCTACATATTATTGACGACATCGACTTATAAATAGTCTTTTTTTTGAAGTTCAGTTTTTTTAATTTTTTTATAGTCGGAAATTTGTGTCATTTAGCAATCTTTATATCCTAGGTTATAATTAATATAACTTATTCTGACTAAAGCGGTTTTTATTTGCAGTTTTATGTGTCCTTTGCAAATCTTAAGCTCTACAAGACATTTGCCTGTTATCCCAAATTTGCCGCTTACAAAACATTGTTTGCATTACAATATCACTGTATATGTAGGATGCGGCATTGCCGCCTCGTTTCTTCAAAAACTTTGTTAGTTGCATTGTATTTTTTACATTGCAGTTCATAATAATATTAACTTTGACTTTTTTAATACACTCCATTAATGTGTTCTGTGAGAAAAATACCGTTTCCAAAAGCAAAAAGCCGCTGTGTTTTTCTATGCATATATGTGACTCGGCAAAATTTTTTTTTCGGTGTCTCAGCGCTAGTAATTTGCCCACGTATTTATTTATCAATCTGCTAAGTTTTACAGGGTAAATTCTTTTTGAAGACATATTTCTGTGTTAAAGATACATAACCAATTAAAATTTATATATAATAGAATTTATATATCTAAATATCTATGTACACTGTTTTGTTTATAAATAACATTGCATTTATTTATATACAAATATACAATCACTTCCATATTCGTACTACGCATAAATACCCTTATCAATTACTTAATTATCAGAAACAAAACACTTAGCAACGCGACAGGTGTTTGCTTTATTTTTACTCATATAAAACAGATAAAGAAGTCTGGTATATACTTGTTGTGCATTCAAAAAAGTTCTCTAGTAAACAGCACATGTCTTGGCTTATTTCCTATATTACTTTAATAATATTGAACGCAACAATTTGTTAACTTTGCACCTTCTGTGCAGCGTAAACTTTCTTTTTTGTTATTAACCAAAGGGTCATGTTAAAACTGTTTTACCTACACAAAAAGGCATCATCACCTGTTTTTTTTTTCAAGGTCCTTTTTCTCCGTATTTTCTTTTAAATGTAATTTCAGGTCATGCTAAAAAAGCAAGACGCAACAAATTTGATTTATGTTTGTTTAGTCAATTAATTATATGTGCCAGATTTTACTTTTTTTTGAGAGCAATGTAAAAACCAATTTAGTCGCTTATTCAGCCCTGCCATGTTTATTACTAAATGGTTTTATATTCTGACTACTAATGTACCGTTTCATTTATTTGATGATTTACAAGAAAGACCCAATTACTGTTGCAATTATTACAATACGGTTTGGATTATACGCATAAATGCACCAAATTGCAGAATGCTATGCTATAGATACATTTTACAACATTTTATTACTTTATATTTTGTTTTTTTAGTTGATATGCTTTTTTTGTTCGTGGTTGTAAAAGCATTGTAGCTTATATCGTTTCGTTATTTACAGTACCTAAAAGTTAATATGAATAACCTTTTCTATTAACAAAGCCAAACTCTCTGCACTTATTTATACGTATTTCACTATTTTCTGGTCGCGTCGTCCGTATAATTTGCTTTTTTGCCGTTTTTTCAATGGAAGAAGACCATACATAACTATTGCCTATACTGTTAGTCGAACGTGAAAAATTTGTATTAGATTTAACCATCAAATTATAATTGTTAGCTACGTGGTATACAAAACCTGGTTTTAAAACAACATTATATTAAAAATACTGTCTTACTGTTGAAAACTTGTATTGTGATTTACAATAATGCTTTTACCGTTTACCTGCTACGCAAACTTTTTTTTTGCTCTGTGTTTGTGTGCTTGTTGCAGTTTTTATATATATAAAACATGTTTTAAGTAGTATTACTGTATCTTGACAAAAATTGTCTGTATTCAATAAAAATAACTTTTAGTTTTTTTAAGTCTTTACACATAAAAAACATGGTTTTCAGGCTGTTAAATTATCAGAACCCATATTGTTTGTAAATAGGTCTAGTATAAATATTTTGTAAACGATAGTCGTGATTAAAATCTTGACTTGATTTTGTTTAGAATCCTTCAAATAGTAGAAAAATCATAAAAAAAAGGCTAGAGTTTATTTAAAACTAAAAAAAAATTAGCAACATGCACAAAAATTACGTATTATGCGTTTGCGGAACATATTTAAAGTATACGCGTTTTGCAATCGACTTAATTCTCTACCTTAGTATGCATATTGTTTCTTCTTCTATGCTTTCATCATCAAACCCATTGTAACAAACTCACACATAAAATTTTTTCTCTAGGCTTTATGTTAAGACTATGATAGATCTTCAATGATATTATGACGGTTATATATCTTGTTAGTTTTAGTTGTTTACGCATATACGAAGGATTAAAAAGGATTTTTTCTTAAAACTGTTGTAAATGTGTTATTTATATGCCCGTAATTTTTTGTAAAATCGGCAAAGCATCAAGAATATAGGGGCATTACACAAAAAAATGCTTTCAAAAAAAACAAACGAAAAACACTGTTTTTGTGTTATACATACTTTGCAAAATATACTTTGCAATTATTATTTAGCATAACGGACTCGTATAAACTGCATTTAAAATGAAAATATTTTACAATGTGTTTGCAACGTTTTTTAACCGGACGTATTACCAAGTAAAATTTTTTCTTCTATGTATACATATATGCATTTTGTACTTTTATTCTATATTTCTGTAGTTTTTTGCATTTTTAGAAATTTAACAGCAAACAAGACAATAAGGTTGAGAGATGTAAACACCAAAAAGAATAAAGCTTATAGTCTTGTAAAAATAGGTCTAATTGTAGATTGACGCACAACAAGCATTACTTACCATCTATTATCATTACTGACATGACGGTTACGATTTAAAAAAAATAAACAGAACCTGGATATCTTAGTTTTACATTTTTGTTTCAAGAACCTACCGGGTAGTAAAAGGGTTGTAAATATTCGCCGCTATCTATAAGTGTTTGCCATATGCATATATATCTATACTATCGTAAAAATTGCCATATTTTAAAATTAAAAAAAAAAGCAGTTGTTGTAAGAATAGTATAACAAAAATCTAATGTTAGTAATTAAGTTTGTGTATATTAAATATCAGAAAGTTTTACCCTACTACTTTTACAAATCATTAAAAGTAAAAATAAAGAAAGCAAACTATTAGGGGTTGTAAAAAATACCCCTATTTAAAAAAAAAACACTAGTATCTTTTTCAATAACGTACTTAAATTATCGTTTATGGTTCAATGTTTTAATATTTTTTATGTTCCTACTAGGATAGCATTATACATGGTTTTTTCAAAAATGCTGAATACCGACTCACATATTTTGTATATTTGGCTGAATGCGCCATGTATTTTAATTTTTTTGTGTAAAAAAAATATTTAAGACGGATACAAGCAAGAAAAAATATTTTTGTAATAAAAAATATTTTTTGTAAAACAATTAACTGTAAAACTTTGTTTTTTTTTTTTGTTTTTTGTGTACTTCTAAAATATTAAGTGCAAAGTAGGGCATTTTAAAATTCACATTCAATTTGCAGATTTCGAACGTAAAAAAATTCATTGTTGCAAATTTAAAATATAGAAAAACGGGGCGCAAAATTTTTCTCGTAAATTTTCTGTAAAAACGCAATTGTGATTTTATTTTTTACATCCTGCTGTTACAACTTTTTTTTTTATATACGCAAACCATCCCTGATTTTTTTTGTTAGTTGTTATTCATCTTTAAGTTGTTTTGACTTAACTTACTATCTCGTATAAATATACATCAAAAACAACTTTACTTCCATTTCTATCTATACATTCTGTTTTTTACACAAATACTGAAACTTTGTGTCAATTGCAAACATTTAGATATTTTAAATAAACAGTAAAAAATATTTTTTGGTATTAAGTTTGTATTTCTAGACCGATTTTAATTAAACGTGTGCAAATTTATAATAAAGGTAAACATCGCTAGCGCAGCCTAGGTAGAAGAAGTATACAGTTATCGTGTACTTGCTACAGGTATGTTTCACTGCTTCAGTTTTTACGATAAACCGCATGTTAAGAAAAATTCACATGTAAAAAGCTGCTCTTAAAGAGGGTTCTTAAATATACTATATCGCAAATTTTCTTGTATATTTTTAATGTTTTCCACTGTAGCGAATTACACTTAGAAAGAACTTTACTATAGAACGATTATTTTCTGTTCCAGAACAACATTTTTCATCACTAAGTAAATTTTTTTGCACTACAAAGAGACAATGCGCCAAAAAAGTTATAACTTTTCATTATAGTGCGTTATAACTAATGTGATTTTTACTATAGTACTAAAAAAAACACAATTGCAACACCCACTTAATAGGAAATCAAATGTTTCAAGATATCTCTATCGTACGTTTCACTCTATCATAAACAAACGATCCGTGCCCTTAAACGAAACTTCCTTTGACCGTAGAGAAAATCATTAAACTGCATATGGCTACAATAAGATTGTTGTATTCTCATGCATAACATTTTTTAAAACGTTGCTTCTTATACAAGACTACTTAATTCCTTGTTTTTTCTTTTGTTTTTTTTCGACTTGCTTTAGGGTTCATAAAAAAAAAAAAGCAAATTTGGCAGATGTTATGCAAATATCTGCAAATATGCATTGATTGCTACTTTAATTACAACTTTTAAAAAGCAAAAACAATAAAAATAAATTACGTTTTTAAACCTAAAAAAAATCAAAGGCAATGATTTTTCGGGATTTAATGGCTTTGAACTACATAATATAAAAATTATATCGACGTTATTATTTGAATTTACGTTTTAGAATGTTTTCTTAAAAAAAAATCATAAAACTATACTTACAGATGTTATACCAAGATGTCAAAATCGCAATCTTACTAGAGATTTTTTATTATATCATTTTAAATTTTTTTTATATATTCAAGCTTAAGATGATTCTATTCTTTTCATTCGTATATTTCTTATGTTTTAAATATACTTTTCTATTTTTTAAATATTTTTTGATGATCTGAATTGTGCAATAATTGTTAAATGGATTTTTTTTTGTTTTGCAAGTTATTATGCTAAAAATATGCCGTTGTGCATAAAAGTTCACATGTTTCATATAATCAGGTATAACCTAATAATATTGTAGAATGACATTTAATAAAGCATTTCGGTTGGCATTTTCTGAACAACTGTATCTACGAAGATATGTGCTTTTGGAATTTTGCAGCATTTTGAATACAAAATACAAGGTTTATCAAAGAAAACAAAAATACATTTTCAATTTATTGTACATTGAAATTGCTGTTTACAACATCAAAACTTAGACTAACGATATAAAAATTACATAAATACAACAAAAAAAGTTAGCCGTAATGTCTTTTACAGCAAACTGCTTCAGCACATATAAGTTATGATTTTCGGACGCAATAGAAAACACAAAGCCATACTTGTTGTTGTAACTTAAGACAAATTTTTAAAATAATGCATGTATTCTTACAGAATTTTACAAACTAGTATGTGCAACTAAAAAAACGGTTTATATCACAAAAAAAACTATATATTACAAAATAAATTTTTTAAGATAAATATTGTTTTTAAAAATTAACTGAAAGTATACTAATATATAACACTATATAAAATATGAAAAATACAAAAAAACCTTTTTGATATTAAAAATATTAGCTTATTTAGTTTTATACTGCGTTACACAAATCCTTTAGTTTAAATTTCTAGAAGTTTTTTTTATTGTAAACTTTAAAAAAAAACAATATGACAACCTGGAAATTACAATATGATATATAAAAAAAAAATAAAATATTTAATCACATAATTTATCACAAAGCTGATTTTGTAATGATGGCTTAAATTCTGGTTATAGAGATCCGAAATATGTTTTCTTGTATAACACACGAACAACAAAAAGAAATGCATGTGTATATATAATATGTTCATATAATATTGCAGATTGCCTGTTATAAAAAGTAGCTTCTAGAGTCAAAATTACTACTAGGTACTCTAAAAGTATTTTACTTTATAGAACCTTTGTTATAAATGACTACGTACATGTAGTTTTGTAACAATTACTACCGTTGTAGACTATTGACATTGTCTTTATAATACTAATTATTTCAGTTATTTATCATATATGATAGTAATGGTGAATATTAAAAATATGTAATTTTCGTAATGCGCGTTGTTTTTATAACTAAAGACGAATACAGAATACGATTATTAGCGGCTGAAAACACCGAATACCGATCTGGGTTTTTTGTTGCAGTTTAACTGTAGTTTTTGTGTATTATTGAAGTCAAAATTTATTTCTTTTGGCTTTATCAAATTAATAAGTCCTATTTGTAACATTTATTATATGTTGTCTATGCCTTTTTACACGTTACTTTTTACCTTAACTAAACGTATTTTTGTAGCGCATGTTTTTTATTTCTATGTTTCTACATACTGATAATATTTTATTTAAATTTTACCCTATAAGCTATAAACACAGTTAACTAATATTGTTTTTAATTTTGTGGATAACGTGCGCTTATTTTTACTTATGGCATACTTCTTGTCTTTGATTATTTCTATACGTGTTTTTTTTTGTCCGTCATTTGCGAATTCTATCGATTAGGTATTTTATTTAAAGAAAAGAAAGAAAACTAAAATAAAAAAAAATGATTAAAAAATTTTGAATATCTTGCATATCTTAGATTAGACGATATAACAGATATTTATCTTGTTGTTGACTACGCGTAAATAATATTTTTCGAGGCCCCTAAGAAGGAGCCACATTTTATGGGGGGAGGGGGGGGGGGGGGGGGGGCGGAAGGAAGGAAAGCCGGGCGAGGGGCATCAAAAAACTACACGAAAGGTGTAATAATACAAGAAAACATAAACTCGCAAAAGGACGAAAACAGTTTTGGGGCCATTTTCGTATCAAAATTAAAAAGAGTTTTATTCGGAAGAACAGGGTTTTTACTACTGTTTATATCACCACAAAAAAATGTTTTTTTGCAAAAAAACTGTATTTTCTTTGTTTTTTGTTTCAACAAAAAAATGGTTTTTTTATGAAATTGGTTTTTTTTAAAAAACTATTTTTAAATTTTTTGTCATCTCAAAATAAAAATTTTTCCAACAAAAAATCTAAAAAAACTTTTTCTTTCATCCTATTTTTTTTAAATCAAGAAAAAAAAAGGCTAATTACGGTCAAATCCTTGAAAAATCACCAGACCCCGTAAGATCTCTAAAAAGAAACTCAAGTGAGCCTGATGATTATCGAGTTGTGCGAACACTAATATAGACTAGTGTAACTGAGTGGCCGACAGATAGGAGCAACCTGGGCAGTAGTGCTGCCTTTTCAAAAGCACATCAGCCGATTCTTTGGGTTTATACCCAGCGTTAACAGGGGCATTGGGATAGCAGTATGTAGACAGGCCTTGGGCTGCCTGTAGCGACAGTGTCGTTTAGCCCGTTTCTTGGCTACTCCCTCGGGCTGCAAAAAGTAATGGCAGCAGCGCAATGCTTATGATCGGGGTGGCCTCCCCAGGATGTTTCTTGCAGTGTTTGTGTAAATTTTACCTTATTTGGCTTAAGCACAGATTTATTGTCATTCCATATGGGGAGGGAAATGTAAAGGATGTTCTTTATGGTTTGTTAATTTAAAATGAAAAAAGTTTGAATAAATATCGTATTTTTTTTTAGAAAAAAAGGCTGCTTCTGAACTTTTCTTATCTTTTCCCCGTAAAAAATGGGTACGAAGATAAATTTTTTTTTGGCTTTAATTGTAAAAAACAGTTTTTAATCTGTCAAAACAGTTTTTATTTTGTAAAAAACAGTTTTTATTTTGTAAAAAACAGGTTTTATTATGTAAAAAACGGTTTTTATTTCGTATTATTCATAATTTTTTTTTTTTTTTATAAAAAAACTGTTTATTTAACAAAATTGTTTTTTTATTTACAAAGAATGGCATAAGAACACATTTTTCCGTGCTTAAAAAAATATTTGTTGTTTTGATATGAACGTAATCACAAACACCTGTTCTTGTGAATAAAACTTTTTTTAAATTAAATATTTTTTAATTTTTAAAACGAACTGGCTTTTAGGCATAAAAAAACTATTTAGTCCTTTACAAGACAAACAGGACTTAAGAAATATAGCGTACATACTAGTTTTGCAATAACTTGCTGAAAATATAGTTTTTCTTATTCTTTAACACGGTGTTTTTACTCTTTCTCTGTTCTGTACTCGTTTTCTCAACAGCTTTTCTACTGAAAAAAACATTAATATAATTTATAAGGATAAAACTGATTTTAAAAAGCACCAATACATGCAAGTTCTCGTGTTCGATCTATATTTTGTGGTCTTATGGATCTTTTTAGTTTGTTTTTTTTTTCATTTTTTAGAAATGGATACTGGGACCAGGATTTATATACAAAAAATTTTCTAATATCTATAAAGACCATTTTCTGCATTTATAAATGATATGAATATATGTATTTTCTAATTTCAAAGCATTTAAAAGGTATCCAAAAGGCATAAGATGTAAAACGGTTAGCTTTTTTGCGCACCATCCCATAACTTGTATAAAATAAAGTATTTGTGTATAACAAAACATACGTAAATATTTTGTGATACTATCATAAAAATGTAAAAAAAAACTAGTATAAATTTTTTTCAGTAAATTTTTTGTAACTAATTATTCTAGACCCAAAATGGGTACTTAAATATATAAATTGAGTAATCCTGCAGATAAAACAGTTTTATAGATCTACAAAAACTGCTCCTACTGCAAAACAAATAAATCGTTACGCAGACGGTACATAATTTTGTATAGTATTATTTAGTTTTATATTCCAACCCTGTAAATATATTTAAGTATATTATTAATAATCTTATTGCATTACAGCTACAAAAAATCTAGTTATGCAACCCTTACTCTATATCGACCTCTTTGACATAGCCGAACCGTGTTTTTTTGGCTTAATGACACTTATCATATCATTTTTTCCTTTGACGAGTTTTGCATTTGTTCATTATGGCTCATTTTGGACGACCTTTGCCGAAATATGCCATTTACGAGCTCGACTTTGCCTAATATAGTTGTTTGGGTTTTATATAGAGGCGCATTACAATGACGTGGATCATTTTTTGCTCACAAATGCAGTTTGTTATTATAGGCCCTTTTTGCCTAAATATACACGATTTGCAATATTGACACTATAAATGTATATAAACTCTGTTTTTAATCAAGGTATATGTAGCACAAAGGCACATGTAGACTAAGCCGAGTAACAATACCCAAGATAAGCCATTATGGTATAGAAATATTATAAAATAACGGTTAAAGTATGTCCCTCATAAAGGCCATAATAAGTATTATATGCACATCTATTGTGCTCATGTCCTATATCACAACACAGAACATTTTATTTTTATAAAGTAATAATATAAGACTAGTTTACGAAACGAAAATGTATTTGTATCCACATTAATTTGCAAAAATATTATATAATCATTACTTATTAACATTATAACTCTGCTCTCTGTTATCGTGCTTCTTGTATTTCTACTTTTTAAATAGTTTTTTGTGATGCGTAGATCTTAAATTTTGGAGAGGTTTTTAATAACGAAGTATATGCAGAACGGTTTTGTTAGGTTAAGGTTATAGTTTTTTTTATTTTTTGTAATATAAAAATATAAAAATTGTGCATCAAAAACGGGAAAAATTGCAAGCAAATACATAAAGATCCTTACAGGCTGGCACTTGTTAAGACTAAGTCAACAGTATAAAAAAATAATTTTTTCAAGTTGATATAGTATTTATACTGCACAAAAAAAAATATTTGCGTATGGCAGCTTGTAAATCATCTAATTTATTTGCTAAATATGCATTTTAACTAGTTTTAAAGTAGACTAGAGCATACAAATACAGGTGTGTGATTTTCTTAGATTTCCGGTAAGCTTTAAAATTTGCATGGGTGCAAACTTAATGCAACTATTTTTGTTTAAAAGGCATACGAAAATATAAACTTCAAAATAAGGTAACTTGAGGAATAAAAAATTTAATTAATATAAATCAGTCGTCTTGTTTTTGTATACACATTAAAGATAATTATTTTCGAATTGGACAGAGCTTTGTTTGCAGCTGAATTGCGTAAATACGATCAATTTTTAAGAGATAAAAGATACAGCAACAAACTAGTGTTTTATTTGCAACCAGTCCGTATTAGCATGAGCTATAGTATTCACATAAATCACATTTACCAAAAATCTTCTTTTTCTATTAGTTGTTTTGTTTACATTTTTATCTAAAACGGTCAAGAAGGAACAGCGGGCTAGAATACATTAAAGATGTTTTTTTGTATTGAACGATTAAAACTATTCTTTGATCTATAAAAGCGGTCATACTTGCACCTCTAATAAGACAGATCAACAAGAACACCGGACATACCCCTAATATATAAATTTTGATTATTATCCAACGTTCTTCCTAGCAATTTGTTACTCGCTTAACGCCTATAAGGCAATTCAGACGTAGTGATGCACCAGTATCGTATTGCGGAGTGGACGGCTTAAGGGCTGCAGCCCCCCAGAAAAAAAAATACCAATTTGGTAAAAAAAAGCTAGGAATTGAAAAACATGCGTACAACAAAAAATTGAATGGAAACGACATATGTTTATATTATGCATTCAAAAAAAGGAATACAAAAGATGATGTATCACCATGTTAAAAAAAAGTATCAATGCTTTTGTTTGTGTGCATGATATGCAACAGTAAACAGACATACAATTACTTTTGTATATGTTCAATCACAAACAAGTTTTGCGGTCATTTATATAAAGTTTTTTATCTTGTTCCAGTTTAGAATTTTTAACTAATATTTTTAAAAATGTTACAGGAACTGGTTAATATGTCAGTTCATTACGATAATGCTTTTTTTTTTGTAAAAATTCTTATATAATCCATAATTTTATACGTCACAAATCTACTGTAAGCCGAAAAAAACAATATAGACTGTAAAATATATAAAGCTCATTTTTTGTAGTAATAAAGGTATAAAACAGCATCTATAGCGTAATCGCAAACAAAATGCTGTTTGTAAATGCAGATTTGTTACAATAATGCTTTATAGGTAAATTTTTTTGGTGGAATTTAAAAATAAAGTAAAAAGCAACGCAAAAAACAAATTAAAGCTAACATAAAACATATATTTTTTTTAGCAATGCAAAATGAATTTTACCGTGAAAATTTATTCAATTGAAAAACTTACGAAAATATTGTGCTTAAAATATATTTATGTTACAAAAAGGAAAAAAATCTGAACTTTTTTTTGCGTTGGCTACTTATAAAAATACGTGACTTTTAAACATACCGAACGTGTGATATATGTTTTCTATAGAAAAATAGTAAATATAATTAAAATACTTTTTTTTACAAATATTTACGAAATCTAGTCATTCGAAGTAAAAAAGTTTGGGCGCAATTTACACATAATTTTGGTGTGCCAAAATACGCGTGCTTGGCTTATTTATTGCATATTAACATTTCTCTAAACACTTATATATTTGTCATGATTGTTTTTTTTTAAAACTTGTAAAGTAAACAGAACATGTTTAAAGAACTAGTACATGTAAAAAACTTTTATACGCGCGTATAAAAATCCACTGAAAAAATTAACGTGAAAACTAGTGTATGAGGCTAGCTTTGACAACGTAATAAGTTGCAATTTACTGTTTTTTTTTTGTATAAAAAGTAAAAGAATAAAAGTTCTGTAAACATAATTATGCTGCTTTAAAATGATAGAATTGCAGACGGTATGTGTACGCTGCAAATTGCTTTTGTAAAGTTGTTGTCGTTTATTGGTCTATATCAATTTTTTAAACTTTGTAAAAATAGAACTATATCTACAGAAAGAAGGTGCGAAAAAGACATATTTAAGTTAGACACTATGCGATAAATACGATAAGATAAAAAAAGATAAACGCAATATTGTGTTTAAATAATATAATTTTGTAATTTGTATTTAAAAAATTACTACTAATAAATTTTTGTTCTTCATGTTATAAGTCATTTTTCTTACCATTTGCAAAACTTACGATTGTATCATGTCAAAGTAATAGTTAAAAACAAGAATTTTATTTACACAATATCAGTCTATATAAACTGCGTATTTTTATCTAACACAGTTGCAAAAACTGTACATAGTTATACAATGTTAGTTATAAAAACCAACGTAAACATAAGCATTTTATCAGGTGTTGTTGCAGCTTTTACGACATTTTTTGTCAAAGATACTATCGAAAGTATGCATATAAATGTTTTCAGATTACAAAAATGTTGCACAAAAATGACACATATCGTTATACCTTGTTTTTAATATTTATCTTCTTTACGGTGATTACTGTTTTTTATATTTAAGTACTATATTTGCAGCGCGGGAAGATAGGTATCCACGATTAATCAGTTGTCGGGGATATAACGGGCAAACTAGCGAGTTGAGAATTATGCGAATTCATGTGCAATCTAACAGTGTGTGATATTCCTGTTTAGAAAAAATATCAAAAAAAAACAGATTTTATATTTATTATAAATTTTTTTTAATAAAAATCTTTTTTCATTAAATACTTTGCTAATAAATACTCAATTTTCCTTACCGTACTCTACTTGGATCTTTACAGAGTAGGACGATCGAATTTGGCATGCTGCACGCGCCACAATTATCAATCGCATCTTTGCACCTATTTCAGAACAGAATAAAATAGAAAATAAACAAAGAAAAAAAAATAAATTAGGCGTGTACATCAAAATTAAAATAAATCAATTTTTAAAAGATGGTAAAAACATTATGTAAAAGGTCAAAACAAAAAAAAAACTGCAAATAGTTTTTAGGCTGCATATTTACGATAAATTTTGTTTTTTTTCTATTTCGTAGCGTGTAAAAATAATGTAATTGAGGATTTTAATATAGAAAAAAAATTTTTATAGTAAATTAATTTAATATAGTAAATCAATTTACTATATTAAATTATATTCCATTACATAATTCGAAAAAAAAATAAACGCCAAACAAGTAAAATATTTTTACGGCGTATTAAAAAAAAAATATAACTGTATATGGATACGGATGTAGGTTGTATATTTTTAATTGATTTTATTGTATATTTTTTTGAATAAAAAGTTAATATTTAAAAAATTTTGTACATACCTATACCTACTGTATAAAATACTTAAAAATGTTTTTTGTACTACCACACTACTAAAAAAACATTAAGACGCTTACATCGTAGTTTTGCGTATAAAAAAGTTATTAAAAATCTATATTTTTTTATAAAATCGTTCTAATGCTTCGATCTAAAATAACAAAAATAATTTTTTTTTGAAATGTTGTTTTCGTATAAAAAGTTTTTGTTTGGGTTGTACAAATGAAGCACAAATATACAAAAAAAATGCAAAATTACTATTTTTTTCCAAGAAAAAATACTTTCTTAGTTTTGCCCAAAAAAAGTATTTTTACAACAAAAATCAAATTTAGTTTTTTATATATAACTTTTTTTTTTAAAAAAATCAATTTTTTCTTTTTTGCAAAAAAAAAAAATAAGAAGCCCTGCGTCCAAAATTGCTTAGCTACGCCACTGCGTTTTATTGTGCAGTGGGTAAGTTTTGAGAAAACCGGATGAGGTCGAGGAGCAGCGGTACGATGAGAGAAGCGATAGGGTACAGAAGATGGGAAAAACATCTAACATAGGCAAGGGAATATCCACTTACACACGTTCTAGCGCATAAAGAGTCAAAAAATGATTTTAGATGTTAGGACGGAAATTCGAACAATAAGACACAAAGATAAGAACAAAGAAGACTGACGAGAGTCTAATATGTAAAAGGTATAATACCCAAGGCAGGGGGGGGGGGTGGATACTTTTTAAAGTTAAAAAACTATACTTCGGGTAGCACGCTTTCGATATGGACTCCCAGGCTGCGTCTTATAAGGAAAAGATACGAGTCTAGTTCAATGAAGTGGAAAAAGAAGTTGAGGATAAGACAACGCTAAAAGGTAATATTTCACAGACTGATAATAGTGAAAAAATGTGCAGGTGTTGTTTACGAACATAACAGGCGCAAGAAAATTCTGGAATCACAAAGTGAAAAATGTTAGAGACTTCCTCAACTAATCAAATCAAAAAAAGCATATGAAAGCGAATACACGCAAAAAAATTCATTGTGGCTGCGAATAAGTTGACCAGGGGAATCTAAGAGGTACTTGGACAGAAACAAACAAAACCTGTAAAGTTGGAAGTAGTGTAACAAAAGCTGAAAGATAACCTGGGGTGTAACCCGGCCGGGTTTTTTCACATTTCCGGGTTTCGGGAACGGGTCGGGTCAAATTCTGCTTTTTTTAAGTCAATTTTACAAAAGTTAACCTGGGTAATAAGTAACATGCAAATATAAAGATTAATTTTTTATGTTGCAAACAAAAATATCTGAATGTAGCGCAGACGTAAATAAATTGTTTAAATAAACTGCAAATCTACTGAAGAAAACCGATTTAAAAGATTTGCATTTCTTTTTTGTTATATTTGCACATACAGTACTTTTCCTCTTAAAGACACGAAAAGTGCAAAAAAAAACATTTTTTCTTAGTTTCCCGATAAAATAGTTT
>JAQFYM010003626.1:0-18013 GCA_034694785.1 Agrenia bidenticulata | reverse complement strand
GCAGTTTATTTTGAATACTATAGATCTATATATCGCTATCCCAAAATTGCAAATCCCCACACGGTACCCCTTTGGCCTTGTTCTCCTCGCAAATATATTTTTTGTTACAAATTCTGTCATAGAACTTTTTCTGTATGTGTAATGCTTAATAATAATGCATGATTTTCTCTAGTGGCAAATCATTCTTTTTAAATTTGGCTTTTTCATAAATTATGTATATGCGGCTATAAAAATCTTTCACCCGCTACCTGGTACTAAAAAACGTCGCAAAACACAGATTCTAGTTTCAATCGATATAGCTAGATTAATTTTTTGTATTTTTCTGCACTATTGCGGATGTTTTATACGTGTTATACGCTTCATGCTAAGTTATACCTACTGCATATTTTGTAAGTATAAAACCCGTTATATTAGATCAAACATGCAGCATTTTCTAAAACAAATTCACTTCTACTAAAAGATTTTTTTTTACATTTAGCGCCTTAAATTACTTGTCTTTAAATTTGAAACTTAAAGTGACATGTTGATAAAAGATGTTTACAAATTATATGTGTATAAGTGAAATGCAAAAATAACAACTGCAAGAAGTTTAAAGTGAATTAAAGGTTTTGTAACCAAAAGGATGTATCTCATGCTGTTTTTTATAGGATAAATCGTATATATATATATAGGGGCCAATTGGCGATTTTGAATACCCATTTCATGAGAAATGAGATTACAACGCCACTCATTTTCGCGTTTTTAAACTATCAATGATTATACACTTATACTACTAAAAACTTTTTTTTTTCATAGAGCAAATACTCTTAAAAAAGTTAATATTCAGCGACAGAATCTGCGTGTATTTAGACAATAAAAAAAGACAGTTCTGAGTGAGTAAAAAAACATGCGTACGCGCCACGCACACATAGATGAATAATACAAGTTGAATGCGATCATACAAATTTAGTCCTGTCGGTGTGTATTTAACCCTATGAAAAAAATATCTAATGAAATAAACTGCTTTATAATTAAAACAGACACATACATTTTCGTTTAGGATCTCAATAAAAAAATGTTTTTGCCGATATTATAAGTCAATAATCAGCAACCATTATACTGGGTTCTATAAAAAACAAGTTCAGCATCCATATTTGCAGTCTAAATATAAAAATTGTTATAAAACACTCATAAGTTACTTTTTAATTCTTACCTACAAGTCAATGACTTTGCATAAAAAAATGCATTTTCTACTTTTGCAATAACTGCAAACTAGTGAGTTTTTGTTTTTTATGTGAATTAAAACAAAATAGGATCCAGGCGGGGTAGAAAATTTAATAACTGCGAATACTAACACCTGAACCTTTTAATTTTTACGCAAGAGGTGTTTTTACATGCGCAATGAGAAAATTTGTGTTGTTTCAAACAAAAGAAAAATGTTTTGAAGAGTCTGTCTACGGTAAGCTTATATAAATACATATGTTTACTACAGTAAATCTAACAAATATACTATTCTATGCATATAAGCTACAATGCGGTCTTGTTTCATCAACGTACTGTACAGTTATCTACCTTTTGCATTTTTGGGTTTGTGATTTATGTGCGAATGGGAGTTTACAGTTAACCAAATATATAACAAAATGTTGTTTCAGCATGTAAAAATGACGTAACTACGTTGTTAGTTTAAAGTAAATATCTTATAGGGTAATTAATGTGCTAAAATTGAATATAATGTCTTCAAATATTTTTTCTGAATTGTCGTTGATCTCGATCTTGTATAAAATGAAATTACAAATTCCGAAGTCAGATAAAAAGTTTTCCTTGCAGATATGTACAATAGCAAGGTGCCAGCATGCATTTCTAACAACAATCGTCAAATTTTTTGTTGCAAAACGATAAATTTACTTACTTTTTGAACAACAATTACATCATTTTATATATCTTAAAATAATGATTTTCTATAAATTAGTATTTTTTCTACTTTTTTTTACTTGAACGCTGTAAGGTCTTTAAGCAGTGTTTAACCAATTGTCAATATTGTGCAAACCCATTCTTTGTTTTTTTGCAAACTATAAATGTAATGCATTTATTTATACAATTTCTCTAGATTATGTTTAACTTTTCAAACGTAAATAACAAAAATCTGTCCTTTTATATCTTCTTTTTGTGTATACTACCCGTTTTGCTTGAGATAAAAAAATAGTCCATTTTTACAGTGATTTAATATAAACGAAAAATTTCTACCCCGTGTTGCTAAGTTTTTTTTTGTAGTGTTAACAAAAAAATGCATGTTTAACATGCTATCGTTCGTTTAAGCTCGGATTTTTTTGCAAAAAAAATGACTATATTTTGCTTCTAAAATAAGTAGAATTATACATAATTTAGCATGAATATAGACTTTAATATGTATTTAAATGTAGAGATTTGGTAAATAGGTTTAAAAAATAAATTTCACAGCAGAAAAATGCTGTATTTACATGTGTTGCAATGCATCTTCAAAAAATCAGAGTTTACAAAATAATGCTATGAATTATGTCCATTTTTTTTAGATAATATAGACGAACATATTTTTTTTTTGATTTTTTATAAGTATTTTGTATAAAATAAAATAACACATTTCTCTAGTATCTGTTTGTTTCTTGTACTTTTATAACTATCCGCATACATTCGTATTCTTAATTTTATATCTACGAACAATATGTACGACATTCTAATCTTTTATATGCGTACAAATTTTTAGTCTTACATTTTATATATAAAAAAACGAAAACTTAATGACTTTAAATTCGCAATTTAATTTATAAAATTTAGTCTGAGTAATATAATAATAAAAGATTTTTGCCTTAAAAATTACAGTATATTCGGCTTTTACTTGACCTATTCATGGTTGTATTATCTAGCTTTTTGTCATTCACAGTTCGACATTTAGTGTTGTAGTTGGTGATTTTATACTTCGACGTTAGCTTTGCCCAAAGGTTTTATTTTTAATTTTTTTCTACCCCAAAAGCGCGGGGGTTGCCGTACTAAAACTGGCATACTGTGCTGCGGGTACAAAAAAACTCAAAATTGTCAACCCATAAAAAAACAAAATGACTTTGTTTATACAACAGAAAAAATGCTATTTTGTTGTGATAAATATTCAAACAAATATACAAAAAACAACGCTTTTCGTTTGTATTAGCAAGTTTTCTTAGCGGCGTTGTCTTAACGTTTATTACGCAAGAAACAAAAGTAAACCTAGATACTGAATGTGCTCTTACATACAGATTTTGTTAAAAAGAGTTAGTATGCACGCTTATTTTATCTTTGGTGGCATTTTAAAAGCAAAACAGGCTTTCCTGTGTTAATTTGTATAGAGATAACCACACACAAAAATGATCGTAATAGTATAACAATATAGATAAAACAGCGCGCAAAGCGTTACACTTTTATACGCACGTTTAACTTTTTTTCTAGTGTTTATGAAAAACTAGTCAAGATTGTTTATAAATTGTGAACAACAAGTTTACTTTTTTGTATAAATACACATGTTTCCACACTTTTTTTAGACAAAACTTTTAAAGGTTTTATACAGTAAATGTACAATCAAGTGCATCTTTTTTATTTTAGTAGTATATGACAACCACACCAATCTTTAAAACGGTTAATTTTCAATGTGTTTATAAGTATAATAGATAATACCAATGATAAATCTGTAAAATCAATAATAAAGCCCATTTATGAAAAATACCGTTGAAATAAAATACTTTAATCACAAAGAAAATATACAAGATGCCTTTTAGTTATCTTAATTTTTCTATTCTACAGAAAACTTAGATGTTCACATGCATCGACAAAATAATTCTTATAAAAATGTAAAGAAAACAAACAACTAACGACATAGACAAACGAACGTAAAAAAAGAACAATATTATAAAGTAAAACAGTTAAAAAGTGCAATAATTACCAACGTAACATGTTAACGGCTGTTTTAGTACAAATTTTGATATACTATATTAATGCGATATGGTTTTGTAAACTTTTGCGGCTATATAAGGCGCGTGATTTATATATGCTTTGCGCAATTTTTTTGACGCGTATTCTTGTTGGAAAAAAATGTGTATATAAATATAAGGATTTTTTATATACTATATTAGCACATTTTCATAGTATAGGGGACTTTTACTTTACCCGTAAATCAAATTTCGTTCGTATACCTTTTATATTTATGGTTTTAATGCGATTTTTCGCTATTTGTAAACGTTTGCATTTTTTTGTTAAACAGGGCACCTGCGCATATATTAAAAAATCGGTTTGTATGTCAAACACAAGCAACGGTTTTTGTATTTTCGCTGTAACATATATAAGTAAATGTATTTATGACTTCCTTTAGCATGATAAAAACAAAAAAAACTCTGTACTTTGTAAGTAAAAAAATAAAAGTTAATACAATGCGTGTTTTTTTTTAACCCGGGCGTTTTTTTTGGTTTGCTAATTATAAAACTGAAACTCTTTGATTTCTGTTCTTTTATAATTTGTTTATTTTTCTAATAAAAAATGTATAAACTGCTTTCTACGACAAAAACTAACAAAAATTGCGAGTTTCTGATATATAGAATAAATATAAAAAATTTTCTATTTTATTTTATTTTATTGACTTTTTTTACCTTTTTGTGCAAAAAATATATCTTATGATAAAAAATTTTTATGAAATTGATCTGTAAATTTTTTCTTAAAAGTTAAATTTTTTTTCAATTGTATCTGATATTTTATTGTATACATAAACTTGCCTTTTAGACGTGACTGCAAATAAACTTAAAAAAACACAATTTTTTCGTATGACTGGGTAAACTGGGCTTGGAGATGCGCCTGTGCGTTACACTCGTTGCGATACCCGGGCTCGGAGCTCCGGAATTTTCATTTTCTGCGCCAAGTCTGCAATTATGGATATTTGAATTCTGAGTAGACATGTATGTATGTTTTACTAAAACATTTTAGTAATCGTAATCTTTTTTTGTAACGAAAAGACACATACTATATAGACCGGATTTTTTTACATTGTTACGTCATTTAATATATGCGCTATCACTTTTACAAAGATTTCTGCTAGTAAAAATTTAAAATAATACAATAATATATTTAATACAGCCAATGAAAAATTTCCGTTTGTTTAATTTGCAAAACAAAAAAACGGTCTAGTATCTAATAAAAAAAATTGCCTTAGTTGTACTTCTAAGATTTTGTACTTTTTTTTTATAAAAAAAAACAAAACGAACTTATGTAATAGTATTTTATTCCAAAAAAGCTGACGTAAATAATATAAAGAAAGTTTAAGTTTTTGATAAGATGCGTAATATACAGTTTATTATTTACTACCATTTTGGGTCTGTGAGAAAACATTTGAAAACCATTCTTTGTACATATTCTGCTAAGCGCTGACACGCACTCAGCAAAAAAATACCAAAGTTTAAATCAAACTATGTAACATAAATATATTTGATTTGACTACGTTATACACAGTGCAGTTTGTAATACTAGTAATAAAAGCTGCATGGTGTTACAGCAAGCGAAATACTTTACTTTTTTACCGAGTGTAAAACTGTTTCGTATATCTTTCATTACCCAAAGTTTTTATTAAGGACAAAAAATACGCGCGCATATAAAACAACTTAATAAAAATCTTTATAATTTATATTTTTTTGTTTTTTTCCGTACTGTTAACGTTGTATTTATTATCCCGTTTATATTTTTTATATACAATTTTAAACATCATATTTTACGAAAATGCGAAATTTACCATTTTTATAGGTCCCGCAACTACTCAAAACTCGCGAAAAGTTTTTAGATCGTTGTAATTAATACGATTACGTGCATTATAATGTAAAAAAATTGTTTCGCGTATCGGCTTTTTGCTTTTTGTCTGTACCTCGTACATTAGGGACTAAGTTTAAAAACATTAACACATTAAGTGACAGTTTCTCTGAACTAGCGATATAATGTGTTTTTCTCGCTTTTATTTTTGTTTGTGTCTGCACTAATGTGGTTTGATTAGATTGTACCTGTTATCTCGATATTTGAAGAATGATATCTTTGTAAAAAATTAAAATGTTTTTAAATGGTATAACAAAATCTTTTTGGCGTCATTATGCCAAAGCTAAAAAGTTGTTTGTTTGTATCTGGCAAGCATAGAAACTTGTATTTTAACTATTTGTTATTTTGTTTAGTAGCACGCCGCGCATACGAACTGGAGTGAAGCACGGTTGGCACGCATTTTTTTGAATTATTGTTTGCAACATGTGCACCTTTTGTTTACCTAAATAATATTTACAACTACCAGAAACTATGTAGTTGCAGGCTTTTTACACGCAATATGGCAAATTAGCGCTTAAAACTTTATATAAGCTCTATTCTACTCTTTTTTTAGTTTTTATTTTTATATATATACAAACATGCAACGAAGCTCTTATCGTAAAATAGTTCCCTTAAGACATTTGAAAATTATACACAAAACAACATTATATACTTACTAATGTGCACGCTGTGATTTGCCTATTAAAAAAATACTCATACGTGGAATACTCGGGCGTATTATTGATGACACTTTTTATAATTTTTATAAGCGATTTTGCGTTAATTATACATACGCACTGATTGGTTTTTACTGGCAAAAAAATTATAAATAAAAATGTTTTTTTAAAAAAAATTATGAACATATTGGCATTTTCAAATAAAATCCAACTTTAAAACAAATATTTTTTACATAAGTACAACATAGTAAACGTACTCGCGGCATTTTTTATTTATATTTACAAGTTTCTTTTAAATGTGTTTTTCGTAATGACTTATAGTTTTGCCAAAACAAATTTTGTTTTGTGAATACGCATTAAAACCTACATAATATACACGGTATTTTTTGTTTTTTGTATTTATCAAAATTGAAAACTACATGATGTATTTAACAACGTAAAAATCACATTTAAAAATTATAGGCTAAAAAAAACTATAGGAAAAAAAGATCTTACAACGCAAATACGTAATAATGCTTGCATATGTTTTGCGATACAAAAAAAACGCGAAAACTTTTTTTAAAAAAAGAAAGCTCTATATTTGTATATATAATTAAAAAAAGAAACAATCTACTTTATTTTGCGTTGTCGCCATACTTTGCGCTAAGTATATCAATGTTTGCTTTGCTATTAAAGACGAAATAGATTAGTATGTAATTTTTTGTTTATAGTCATATTTTGCTGCTGCATTTAAAAAATGTTGTAAATGTTTAGTTGCTGTTCGAAGACAAATGTTAAACCAAAAATGTTTTGTTGTACACTGTTGCGTAGGAACAAATTAAATTAATAGAAACTGCTTACAAATTTTGCACTTTTTGCAAAATTTATTCCAAAATGCTAAAATATTTTTCAAATCTTGTGCAATAACAACCGCCTATTAGCGGATATGAGTCAAATACATTTTTTCTTGTTTTTTTGTGTTAACTTTTTTTAGTCTTATGCACTAATTATAAGGATAAAACTGATTTCCGATACTTGCCTATTTTGTTATATTGCGTCAGTCTGTTGCAGCAGTACAGTCTCTAACAAAGTGGTTGTCCCTATAATTACAAAATAAAGAAAAATGTAGACCCACAGCACAAGAAATAACCCACAGTATACAAATTAAAGGAAGAAACGTTGCAATGATATTTATTGACTAACAAATAACTTCCTTTTTTTATATTGTCTCTGAACCGGGGTTTGCATACCCCGGCTGCTAAAAAAACCAAGAAGTATAAAACGCGTGTACCCGGGTTTTTATTTGGGGTTTTATGTTGATTTTATATGTGTAAAAACATATTGAAGCAGTGGCGTACCCTGAATTTTTGTAAGCGACAGGATCAGTGTTTTTTAAAAAAAAAGACAAAAACCTATTTTATGGATGTTTCATTTATTATTGGTTTTTAAAAAACTTCTTACAAAAAAATTTGTCGTTTTAGCGTTATAAAATCAAAAAAAAAAACACATATCACGAAAAAGGACCTCGTCCCCTTTTATTCATGCGTTTTTTTTTTTTGTAAAGGGAAAGGGTACACCCCCCTGCCCTCTTTTTTTCGACACATCCTTTTTAAAAGCACCAGTGCTGTAAGGTATATTTTTTAGGCTTTTGATAAATAGAAGTTAAGTAATGGCTCCGAAATAATTATAATATTTTTTAAACAAAAAAACAATGCTTTTGTTTAAGATCCGTTAGCAAAAATCAGTAAACTAAATAACAGCTATATAAAAACACATAAATTGCGCTTCATCAGCAGTAAAAGACAAAATGTGTATAAAATACAATTTTGGTTTTAAATATAAGAGTGCATTTGTCAGGTATAAACAAAACAAGGGTCCGCAATCATAATTAAATAAACACCCTGCGTATCTAAGTGGTTCATACTAACATACATTGTAAAGATGCATGTAAAGTATACAAACAGGTGTTTCTTTTTTTTGAT
This sequence comes from Agrenia bidenticulata, assembly GCA_034694785.1. Lineage (NCBI taxonomy): Eukaryota > Metazoa > Arthropoda > Collembola > Entomobryomorpha > Isotomidae > Agrenia > Agrenia bidenticulata. The sequence goes on along the minus strand of JAQFYM010003626.1, from coordinate 9,567 downwards.
TTTAAATATATTTTTTTGTATTTACTTAATGAAAAAAAATTGGGTTTAAAGAAAATGAGAGTTTACACAGTTATACAAATAATATAAAATCCACGTACTAATGCAGTGGTTTTTTGCATATAAGAAAAAAAAGAAATTTACTGGTAGAAAGTATATTTCTTTTTCTTTCGGATTTTTTAACACTATCGCTAAATTCGTTTTGTTTATTATTGTGCTTTGCATGTATGCAGCGGCCTTTGTGCGTATGATATACTTTGGCGTGTAATTGTAAATTTGCAGTTGTAAATGCAAATTTTACCTTTTTATTTGCATTTTTATACAGTCGCGTAAAAAACTAAAACAAATAATTTTCGTAATCTTATAAAATGCTATTTAATGGCGCAAGAACCTCGACAACTACACCCAATGGCAGTACATTTAAAGTTAATATAGTATATTTGTGTCGTGTATTTTGACATTTTTGCGCTGTACTTTGATGATCTAAAAAGTATGTTACAATAAGACATCTAATGTGTACAGCGCAAGCAAAATTTTATACTGCTCGTGCATATTTTATACCGTTGTTTTGTTATGGTAACAAAAGAATTAATACTAAGAAATAAAATAAAATAAAGTTGTTTACAATATTTCGTTTAAAAATTTTTGTAGTATGTCAATATTTAAACGTAAGCATCAGGTAAATATGCTAAGTAAAAGAAAAACGAAATATAAATAAACAGACAAAATAAAAAAAGGCCAAGGATTATATTGAATACTAAAAAAACCCAGATTTAGCTTGTGCTGTAATTAATTTGCATGCATCACAGACCTAGTCTCATGTAAATTGTATACGTCAAGTTTGCTTTCACACATAGGCATTCAAGTTTGAACCATATTGTAGTTTTATGCAATTTTAGTCGGCGTCTACTTTCAATATACCGTATATAAACACAATTTTACATTGTCGTTTCTTGACGTCATAAACATTATTTTAATAGAGAGAATGTGACAATTATCAGAATCTAAATAAGCCAATTTATCAAAAAAGTAATATATTTACAGGTTATATAGAATAATTTTTTTTATTCATAGATAATACAAACGATAAAGACATAAAGAGAAAATAAATAACAGTTGTAATATTTTTCTTTGCTATTAAAATAACAACATTTGTTTTCTTTTAATATTAAATGAAAATAATGATTTTTTGTGTGAAATAAACACACGGTAACGATTACGTAAACATCAGGTATAAAACTTAAGTTGAAATTTTTATCAACTTCAATACGTTTAAGGGTAAGAAATATAGTAGTAGATTTTATCGCTAAAAAAAACTAGGACGCAAATGTCTTTTTTATATACAAAGTTTTTTAAAAGCTAAATTATCGCAACTGTGCAAGCATATGGCATTTCAAAAATTTTACTAATTAAGAAGAAGCATTACTTAAAGGGTCCAATAAAATTATCTGATACCCAGTTATTTAAGAAATTACCCGGTTGTTAATTACGGAAAAAGCAACATAAAATCTATGTATTCTTTATGCAAACGTTAGTTTACACGTAAAAATATGTTCGCAGCAAGTTCTGTTCAAATTATTCATATATACTTTAGTGTTATTCGAAATGCTTTATATGCTCTAATATTATAATCTAGAGTTGGGTTTGTTACCCTGTGACCCAAAGCGTGTAGCGATTTTTTGCATACTATCTACCCCGCTAAGTTTTTTTTTTGTTTTTATTCTATAAATGCGTATGGCAATAAACAGAACTAACAAAAATTCTAACATAAAAAATAATAATGTGTTTTTCTTTAATATATAAAAAATTACGTCATTTACCACTTTTGTTTTTAACAGTACTTTACTACGAACAAAACAAAAAACTCTGAGAAATGATGACGTTAAGTTCATAAAAAGATCCATGGACCTATATTACGAGGTTCTGGTAAAAGTTACGCCTTCGTATTCAAAACAACACTGTTGATCTGTTTTCCATAAAAAAGCACCCGCAAAAATCATGCTATGGGTGTTCGATACCTTATTTACAATGTATAACAATAAAAGCCCTTATAGTAAAAAAAAAAGTTTTTTTTTACAAGAAGGGGTTGTGACATTTTTCTTTTTACTAACCTTTTATCATGTATAAAATGCCTGTAATTTCACATGCTATTGTAACATAAAAAAACATTGTGCAGTATGTTTCATGCGTTTGCAACACGTAAAAGCTATTTGGTAAAGCGAATACATGTTAAACTAAAAAAGATATGCACCAGGCTAGATTATCTTACAAAATATACTAGTAATTTTTAACCGCGCTATCCGATGCCGTGTGTATAGTTTTTTTAATAAAAAAATTGCAAATTTATTATTCAAAAGCCTATCAGTGAGATAATGCTCTTACTATTACACTTTGTGCAAAAAAACTATTTTTTAACTGTCAATCACAGATAGTCATGATGTTTAAAGTATTACACGTTACCGAAAAAATGAAGTGTCAAAAAAACAGCAGTTTTGTTTATTTAAACGTGTATAGATGCAACAAAATTGTACGCTTAAATTAAATCTTGCATGTAAGGCATATATTTGTTGAATCTGCAAACGCCGCAAACATACAGAATTTGCCATAATTTTGCTTGCCATAGATTATTTAAAGATTTTGAATATCTACACTGAATAAAACCAAGTATACTTTAACAAACGTGCTAAATAATAAGAATGTACACACTTTTTCGATATGGTTTATAGTAATGAGAGACGCAATATAGGTAAATAAAACGGGAACTGAGGTAAAAAACATTCAACAAATCAAAAGTCTTTGGCATGTCGTAATTACTTTACCAAAAAAGAAAGCGTGTGTCTTTGGTTTAACTTCTTTTTTTAATATATCTTGATTGCCGATTATTCTAATTTTCGGACAAACGTGTACCTTCAAAAGTTGCAAAAAAACATTTATTTCTGTATGTAGTAAATCTCGTTTTTATATTATACAAATAAATAGTATTTTGTTTATACTTTTTAGGTCCCTTTTATCTTTTATGCCAGCAAAAAAAGTGTAAAAAAAACGATTGAAGTAAAAAAATTGTTTACAAAAACGTGATTTTTAGGTGATGCATAAATTAAGTACAGTAAATTCTCTATATATAGAATAACGTGATACTGGTCAATTTTTGTGAGAATCATGAAGCCTATATTTTATTTACATAGATGTTAGTATTATTAGTTTTAAAAGGATAATCTACTACTACTGATTTTTGTTGATATTTTGTTGTTTTTATTCCCTTTTTTGTTTATGATTCCATATTGGAGAAAGCATGTTTGGTTGCGTTAAAAAGAAAAAATAAAAAACTGAAATATATTTTTAAAAATTATGAACGAATGTTGTAATCTAATGTCTTTTTTTTCACACATGCAAGAGACTACTGTATATATTTTATGTTAGATATATTTACCGATTGAAAATTTCGCATACAAAAAACGATATATAACGAAAACATAATTATAAAACTTCGGAAGTCCTTTAAGTAAAAATATACGCCAACGAAAGTGGTGCTCTTAAAAGTTGTTCTTTTTTGATTTATATTGCAATTTTTAAATATCCGCTTTGCAAATCTCTAAGAAAGGGTATCGAACAATTCGGCTTCCTAAAATATGTGTGTGTAAAAATTATGGATTTAGCGGGCAAAAAAAAAGTACTAAGAAGGAATTTGGTGTCATACCTAACTTTTTTGAAGTGTATTGTTTTTTTTTGTAGTATATATTTATTAACAGCTATGCTTTTGTTCTATGTTGGCGGTATTATTTCTCTTTTTAACACTTGCATCTAACAACATTGCAATCGCAAAGCTTGCCTTCTTTTTTACAAAAAACTTCATAAATGTAACAATACAGATTTATTGCAAGATTATAAAAAAATCTTAAAGATTATGGATAACACCGCGTAAGAAAAAAATATAAAAAAGTTACAGGCATACAAAAATAACGCTCGGACAAAGCTTTTATAAAAATAAAGGGCTTTTAGGGACTACAAATATTTGCAGTACAAAAAAGTGTATTAACGGGTATAATTTTGATAGGTCGTGTTTAAGCAACACCTTTTTGCAGCATTAGATTTGCATGACTTGTGTCATTGCACAATTATATCTCAGAGCTCCTGGATTTTTTCCGGCCCACCGGGGTTTATAGTTTTTTTTTTTAATTTGTACTTCCCGATGTTATGTACACACCCATATCTAGTCGTTATCAAGAGCAACTTTATACGTGTAGTTATAATATTTTTTAATGCGAAGAGAAATATTTTCGCCTTCAATTGTAAAGAAATCACAAAGTTGATAAGCATAGATTGTCAATTTTTCACTAATAAATTACATATCTTGTTTTATATACTACAGGGGTATTGCTGTGGGAAATTATTAGTACGTGATTTCTTGGTTTTGTTTTTTATAAAAATTATCATTATAGTGGAATTTTCTACTGCAAAATTAACTATAGCGACATTATTTAGCATGACTTTCCGCATTTTACTTAACATTGCAACCTATTTTGGAATTTTTGCGTTCTACAATTTTTAACAAAAAAAAAATGTATCATATATATAAGTTATATTTATTATGTTAAGAAGGCCCAGAAAAATGCCAGTAACAGTATTTTACGCTTTACGGGCATAAAAAAGGGGTTGTAAAAAAACCCGGAATTTGCTGAAAATGCACGAGCGCAACTTGTAGGGTACAAAAAAACGCTAAAACACATAAAAGACATTTTTTTAGATGTATTTTTGCCATCTAAAACAATTATATATGTTTTTTATGTGTTATTTAAATTTTATGTTTTATATACCGCAAAGAATTAATATTTCCGTCTGTAAAAAAATACCTGTTTAAGCTACTATATTTGCTTTTACGACCTAAGTTTATCGGTCGATTTTTTAAAAAAAAGCAAACAATAATATAAAAGGCGACATTGTATGCTCAGGCAGTTTTTATTGATTTTTAGTTATAAAATAGTATACAAAATTTACTTTTATACAGGAAGTAATGATAGAAACTAGCAACTAGAGCATAAAAGTCAAGATGGGTATTTTTTCTTTTAATATACTTTTTTAAAAGTAATTTTGATAAATAGTATGGAGCATGGGCATAGAAATGTTGTATAAAATCTTGTAGCGGTCTTTTGCAAAATCCATTTTTATTTTTTAATTTTTTTTAGTTTTGATACTGTGAAAATAAAATTTTCGCGTTAGAAACGCCAATAGATTTTACTTCTACAGCCTCAAAAGAATAAAACCTGAAATCTTTATACTAGATAGTATAAACCAAAAGCACTAAAAATACAAACAACCCTTTTTCCCAAAACAAAAAACAGCGGTTGAAGATTTTTATGTATTGTGGCCAGTACCAGATATACTAATATACACAACACTGTATGTATACAAATTCTATAGACTCTATCTAAAAAAAACGCACTGCAAATTTTGCTTTTTGTTTTTATAGGTACGTGTTTTACAGCAAAACGCCATCAAATAAGAATTGCAGGTGCTTTTACACAATATTGGCAGAGTTAAGAGCATTTTGCTTTTTTAAACGCAACACTTATGTACATCAAAAAATAGCTAAACAGTTGGAAATTTTTTACTTTCTACATTATAAGTCATAATTTGCCTCCTAGCCTGAGTTTTTTGCAAAGCTTGCATTAAAAAAATATTTTCAAATCTGAGTCTATTATTAAAAAAATAACAAAACCCATGTTTTTTAAATAGGTGCAAACTACTGCATTTCTATGCATATAGCACGTTTTTATAACAATTTTTATTCCGGCAATGTTGGTTTAAGACTAAAGAAACGCTTTATGTAGAATCATACTCAACACGTAGTTGTCTATAAAAAAGAAAATCCTTTTTAGTAATATATTTTTTTACATGCCTTTTTTTGTCGTCACTTCTGCAGCAAGATGCAGATAGGGTATAGAGGTACGAAACAAAGCTGCAAAAAATAGTTTAATCTATTTTATTTTGCCCATAACGTTTTATTTACAATCTATCATAATATATAGTAGGATCAGTAGATTATATAATTTTTGTTGTACTTAGAATTCTTATTATAATGCACGCATAATAAATTTTTATCTAATTTTGCGTATAATATTTTGAGATTGTATGCAGGGGTGTGATTTCAATTTTTTTTCTAGGGAGGATGGTGTAAAAAAAACTTGAATTTATACAAAAAAGGAGTTTGTTTTTGTGTAATAACTAACGCTAACTACGCAAAATTATATTTTCGAGCATGCAAATCCCATCTTTTAAAATGCAAACATTGAAAGTTTAAAGTTGCATTATTTTTTAAAATAACAACTATAAATAACTAGAATTATTGGTAGTAAAATTGCCTACAAAATGACGCTCAACATATTTTTTATACGTGAAAGTTTAGTCATGAATATTTGTAACACAAAGTTTTACTGGTAAAGTAAGAAATTTAACATTTTTTTGGGCTACAATAGTCCCGCAATAGAGGTTGCTAATAACATATATTTGCATTAATACCGCATACATTTTACATGGTAACATAGTGCACAGTCTTTAGTATATAGCTTTAAACAGTTTTGGTAATTTTCATTATAAATTCCGCCGCTAAAATTTGAAAATATACGTACAAACAATGCACACAAATTTTTCATCTTTTTTTTGCGTAATATAAAGCCGCTTAAAATATAAAAACCAAATGCTTACGTATAAACAGAAGTTTTTCGTTTTAGTATTACGTAAAAAAACAACAAAAAACCTCATGTAATTCTTAACCCTTAGAAAAGGAAACACATATATGTGCAATTTATTACGCCTATGCAAAAATCGAACATACTTGCAATTTGTGTGTTCTGGGTTGGCGGGAGCGCGCATATATGTGCGATTTCTGTTTTCGGAACTAGCGGGCCGTACGCATTTGTGTTTTTTTGTGGCGGATTGACAACCCGCAATATACAGGCGGTTGCGATTTACTACTAGTATGCGAGTCAAATATTTCAAGCGGTTGTATTCCAATCCAGAGTTGCATGTTTTTTTAGCCCCTTCAATTTTAATTTGTTTAAATTGCGTGTAGATCGCTTGCAGGTATTATATCTAGACGTGCGTTTTAAATAATACATTTGTGTTGTTTTTTTAGTAGAAGAGATATTTTACTGGATTTTTTTATTCCAAAGAATAAAAACGGAACCTTGTTCATATTGATTTTCTATACATTTTAAAATTAATATGCCAATGAATCACGTAAAAATGGGTAACAATATTTTTTGAATGTAATTATGCTATTTTGTTCGTATTCTATGTGGTTATATTTGTGCAATTGTTCACAATTTTTTCTAAAGCTTAACCATAGAGTTTTAATGATTTCTAAAACAATAAGATCAGTATAGTTGCAAATGCTGCTTATGTAAAATTTCTAAGCTTATAAAAGCCGCGTCGTTTGTCGATTTATCAAAAATTACGAATCTTTTTTTTTCTTCTCTCTTTTTAAGAAAGAGTAAATAGATATATATATATACTGGATAGTATATTTCCCAGGCATTTTTTACGTAAAATACACGTATATTGTATACAAAAAACTCTAAGAAATAGGGTATGCCGAAAAAAAGATTATGAATATAAGCATATATTACGTGGTTTTATATACCAGTTTTCTACACATAAAAAAGTGGAACATATTTTTGATACTGTAATCCCGGGGTTAAATATTTGGATGAAGTTTTTACACATTATTTTGTTTTTGTTGAGCTTTATGTAGTGTAGTTTACTTTTTGTATTCTTCACTATAAACAACCTATATTTTACATGAATGTCTACACAAAATCTTTTGTTAACAAATGTGTACCTAATCAATAGTTGGGCTTTATTATGAATTACAACAACACAAAAAAACTTACAAATCATGGGTGTTATCGTATTTATTCACGCGTGCTTTATTTTTGAATTGTCTGCAACAACTCTTTCATTGACAAAATTTAGTTAAATTGTGGTAAAACCCGTCAATTTTTTGCATAACTAATCATGAAATATGTTTTCAGATAGTGTTTTTAGAAATAAAGCTTTTGCTTTTAAAAAGAAAAAACCCAATTGGTAATTGTTTAATTACAACTAGTTTTTGCGTAAGTTTTTTACTATTACTTACTACAATTTCTACACTTAGTGGTTAGATAATTAGCATTTTTTTGCTCACGCGTTCGCCGCAGTACAGCTTATTTTGTAGGTGTTTTGATTTGCCGTAAGTATATGGCATACCGTTGGATAGATATATATCCAGCCAATAAATTAGGTTTTAATATTTCATAGGCGAGACCTGATTTTACGGCATTTTTTATTATGTAACAAACTGCCAAGATCAAACAATCCTTGGATCCCTTATACCCGGTAATAAACCCTCTATTGCAAACAACCTACTAATAAATTCGTATAACAATGTGTAAAGACAAGTTTTAGAGTAAATGGTTTTTTCTACATAATGATGTAATTTCAGGGGCGGGTTACGTTTTTTGGGGCCCTAAGAGCATTTTTTTTTATGTGGCCCCCTTCAAAAATACTAGCACAAAACGATGTACGCGAAAAATTGCGCCTAAAATATATATTTTTGGCTTAAATATGCGCAAAATCTATAAAATAGGCTTGTGTATAAATGCTTGTTTTACATTCTGTAATTTAAATTATATAAACACAGCTTTTGCCTTTACAAAAATTTATATACGTTTTAAAATGCTCTTTTGATATAAAAATGTATCAACCCGTACTTGTTTGAACAAACAAAACGTTCCAAAAATTAAAATAAAATACTGATGAAAATGATCTTAACAAGTTTTGTAACATATACTGTAATAACCGATAGCAAATAAGTACATTCGAATACACTTGGATGTTATAAAGTATGCTTTATACAAAGTAAGGCTTCTAACTGTTAAGATTGCACCTTTGATTAACAGTAAATATTAGATACATCAAAGAACCAGATGCTTTTATTGGGTTTGTACAGTGCTGATTTGCCCTAAGCGAACCTTTAGTTTTGGTTAGTATTTTATTTTAATTTTTTAATCTCATGTTTTAAAAAAAATTCCGTATAAAAAAATATAGTTTTCTACAAAATACCGTATATTTGTGTAGTTGCGTTTTCATGCGCGCTAAAAAAACCTGTTGTTTAAAACTTGTTGATTTGTCACTATGCGAAAAAGTACCGTGTGAAAGCTCAAAGCATATAAAAACACTAATTGAATACCTTACGTTTTTTTATGTTTTTATTTATATTTTGTTTAGTTTGTATATGATATATATATTATCGCTATATTATTTTTGTTTTACTATATAAACTTACTATTGACATGCATAAAAACATTGCAATTACCATTAAAAAATGTCACCTGACATCGTAAGATTAAACAAAAAATAAAAAATTCGTATGCGTTCAAAAAACAACGACTTTGTATGTAAGTTTGCGTATTTTTAAAAACACCCCTATTAAATGTATGTAGTGAATTTCTGTTTATTTTGAACTTATAGAACAATTTTTTTGTGCTGTTAATGGCTTTTTGGAGTTTTTTTTTTGCACGTTTATTCGTAAAA
>JAQFYM010003625.1:0-18023 GCA_034694785.1 Agrenia bidenticulata | reverse complement strand
CATTCATTATATAATACTACAACTCGCTTATTTTTTGTACACAAATCATCAAAGTGTATGCATTTATACCCAGAAAATGTTGTCATATATTGTACAGAAATATCTATGCCTTTTTTAAATGACAATTCATTGTTTTTGCTTCTTTGGTTCCTTATGGTTTGCTTTAAATTATCCACATTATTAAAACGAACTCTTTTACTTACATCAAGTTCACTTTTTGTCTCTGATAAAATCGTGGTGGATGTAAAGTGCCGGTTCAACGCTAAGTCTTTCAGTTTTTATTCTATAAGCGTTGTTTAGTTTCTTGTGATGTAAAAGGATCGTGGGAATGTTGCGACTTGTAAACATAAGTATTAGTTTAATCTATTTGCATTGTTGACAAGCATTCTGAATGCACACATCTCCAAATTTACGTATTATGAGCAGGGCTCGGAAAAAGTATCGGAAAAGAAGGGTTAAATAAATCGGAAAGTATCGGAAAAGTATCTGAAATGTTAAAAGGGGTTAAAAACTACAATAAAAAAGAATCTAATGCATAATTTGTATGTATATTGCAACGAAATTGTTTATTAAGCACACTTCAGTAACCCATGTAGCAAGAAATTTTTGTCCTTGATTCTTTTAGGGCTTTGATTATGTTTTTTGAACACTAGAAACTTAATGAAAAACGCAAAAAAAGCTGCTAATGACCTATTTGTGCATTTTTAACAACCTGTTAAGGTTGTTTTTCATTCTTGGTCGATAATTCGACATTTCACGAATTTCCGATACTTTTTCCGAGCCCTGATTACAAGTACAACTTATAAAATAGTATTTGTAAAATTCAAATAGAAGATTAATATTGCCATGAATTACTTGGATTTCTACCCATTTGTATCATTATGTGTCAATTTTTTCTTCAATTTACTGTCTATTTTTTGGGATAAAAGTTTAATTAATTTAATTATTATGTTTGCGGACTTTTTCAATTTGCGGACTTTTCCGTCATCGTTTTATACCATATTTTCTCACTTGAATGTTTTAGAATAGACAGTAAAATACCAAAAGGTGATTATTAATATTTACAATTGCCTTTTGTAAGATTAAGCGCAATTAATACATCATATAAATGCACTTTATTACTTTTTCTGTCAAAACAAATGACGCAAAATATGCGAATAAATGAGCATAAAAAAGACTTAACAACGATATTGTATGTATTTATCTTCGAAAAAACATACTTGGGGTCGTGGATGTTAATAAGCGCCTCCTATACTACCGAAAGATAAAATTGCTGCTGAACACTCTAGTATACTATTTAAGTAAATTTTAATAGTAAGTAACTTTATATAACTTTATATTTAACCATGCTTATAGAGATATCAGTTTTTAAGTTTTATTTCTCAGATTACATGTTCATCTTATAGATATTACTAATAATATTAATAATAATAATATTATTATTAATAATATTGTTACCCATCCCTAGTTATACAGCATTCTACGATCATAGCTACGCCGGTCAAGTATAAGTTGCTTTAAGAAACAGCCGGAACAACCGGGATATTTTTTTGTCTCTAGTAACTACCGAGAACCCCAGGGCGTGAGTTTCCCTAGTTTTTTGTCTGTTTTTTGCTGCAATATATAATAGAATTAATATGTAATTGTTCCTCTCAAAAAATTGCCTTAAACTAATTTTTGGGTTCAAAAAAGTTTTCTCATTATCTGTGCACTAATTTGATTTTTATATTTTTCAATTTTTTTTGGCGAATTGAGTTTTACTGAACTTAATTACGGCAAAACAAGTGGATATGTTTAGATGGTATTCCATCTAATATGATCAATACCAACAAATATTAAGATCATTATTTTAAGAAATAAAAAATAAAAGCTTATTATGAATATTTTTTATAGATGGACACTTTCTCACACAATAGAAGACTAGTTTTGGTACTACTATATTTCGCCCTAAAATGGTTTAGGCATGCCACCTTTTAGGGGTCTATTTTACTTCTGCGTAAGTTAATGTTCCATTTTGTGCCCCTAGGAAATATTTCGGTCTTTTTTGTATTAAATTTATACCCCCAGGGTAAATATTGTTTTTTTATATTCCGAGCCATTACAATATGGGTAAAAATATTCATAGGGTATTTATGTGTACTTTTTCGACTTTAGTCCACTTTTGATATTGAACTTGTATTTATATATGCAATAGAAGAGAATAACAATAAATATACAATATTACGCATATTGTCGATAAAACAAGAACAAAGATCGGGTATTGTAAATATCAAGACCCCCATAAAAAAGTGATGTGTCGCACAAATATATATATATTGAACTAAGAATATCGTAAGAAAGCCTAGCAAACATTTATATGTCCATACAAACTATTTTGATTCTTGTAATACCTAAAGGGTAAAAAAGGGAATGAAAAGTATATCACCCATAATACAAATTCCCCCCGGGGGTATATTTCGGAACACACCCTACGGCCGCGTATTTTTTTCCATGGTAAAATTATATATGTATCATGGGAAAACCTGCGGGGTTTTCTCATGTTGAAAATATATATATATATATAAAAGAAAAAATACCATGCCAAAAAAAGAGTGCTAAATACCAATGGAAAAATAACCCGTGGTATAAAAAACACATCTTTCGAGTTCAAAAAATACCATGGTTAATTTTTTACCAATGGTAATTTTTTACGGCCAAAATATATATGAATGATTCTCTTAGGAAAAAAATACACGCCCTAAATATGCATTCCAGGGATAACAATCCCGTGATGATACCACTGCCATAATGGCCATACAGTACATGGCCAGCATGGGCAGAATCAATTTCCATTTTTTTCTTTCATAGTTTTGCCATGATTTTGGCATGATTTTCATATAATTTTAGATATTTCTTATATAAATGTGCAATTTCTTTTGCAACTAAATGTGATAATTCTAAATTAATAAACTAAAAATTTTCGTTGAACAGAAAAACCTAGTAGTAATGAAGAACGCATGTTTTGTGGGACAATATAACAAAAGATCTAAAAGAAATATACTAGCCTAGCAAAGATGAAATTTAAGAAATGGCCAATAAAACCTTCATTAAAAGGTTGGAGGCAATATTTTTTTTTATCGAAATAAAAAATTGTGTATCATCGGTATTTGCTGTTACATAAATATCTTATTAATAATTTTATTTGCATTCGCCTTTACTCATCTCTACAGTTATCTTGGCGATGCCCGCTAAGACTCAAAAAACAGTAAAAAAACATAATCTCACACAAAATTCAACACAACCATATTTTTATTATTTTCTTGATTAAATATAGTATAATTTTCTTTTTGGTTTGTATGCTTAAATATTCTAAAGCTGTGATCATAGACAGTATATTGTTATTGTTCCCAACAATATATTTATTATTTATTTAACAGTATTTTTTATTATTGTACCTACAATGAAGAAGGCAAATCGGTAAAAAGAAAAACAATTTTTCTGTTATATTTCATGCATATAAAAATACAAAATATTGTATATTTATAAGTTTTACATATTTTACTATAAAAAACACATTTTTACGAAAAAATTCGTTAAAATAACACCAGCTGCTTTTTTAACAATAATATATCTGCCGAAGCATTTTTTGTAAATACACAAGCTTGTATGTTCTGTGTAAAATAAAAGGAGTCACCTAAAAATTTTTAATTGTAAAGCAAACTGCAATTTTACTGCTTAATTTTGAATTTACATAGTTAAAATCTCTACATAAATATATATTTATGCATTTTATTCCCAAAAGATGTTTTTTTTTCCTGAATATACAATATAATCCAATAATTTTCCAAAAAAAATATATAAAAATATATTTTTATTGTGACAATATATTTATTGTTAGCTTGGAAAAAACAATACAATAAACAATACAATAGTTACGATTACTGTTCTAAAGTATAACAACAGCATTTGTTATAGCTCAATATCAATCGATTGCTTTTACATAACTTATACAAAAAAGTAAATTTCCTTTTAAACATACCAAAACTACCTTATTTTTTATAACAAGGGGTACTATTAAAATTAAAAAACATTATTTTAGAAAATATTCTTAACAGCCGTACGTGGATGACAGAATATTGTTTCTGTGCGTGTAATTTTCTTTTAAATTTCCATATATTTGCCATAATGGCATAAATCATAACAATAAATCCCGCCCATACTTCAATACCATATTCGGTATCCCTGATGCATACCCTGATAAAATGATCGGTACACCTTAAAAGGTACCCTCTAAAAAGTCTGGGACACAACCTAAGCCAGGGGGCTCAAATATAGTAGTACACAAGTTTTTTATATAAGAAAGCCAAAACAAATATTTAAAACATGTTTTAATGATGGATATGATGATTACTCTGTGTTACTCGAGGATGCCCATAAACCCCTTCTCTGGCAGAATATTTATGCGCATTTCTCATAGAAGAATCCAATTCATGTGGAATAAATTTTCGATCTTCGATCATAAAAACTAATAAAACAAAAAATATTATCATACATATTTATTTTTGATTAAATATATAAAAAAAATGAAACATGAACTTATATGGAAACATTTCTATTTATCAGACAAATCATCATCATATTTCGTTTTATCAATACTCTCCAAAGGTTTTAACATAACGTTGCTTATACTTTTTTCGTCTATTGTAACTACAAGGATAGGGGCAGCATTACTCGCAAATAATTTGTTAAATAGATCTTCTTTAGGTGGAGCTGCATCATTGGCTTTTGGGAAAGTTTGAAATATGCTTGATATTTCCTGGCCAACCCTTTTATCCTCGCCCAAAATTGCTTTATAATGCGTTTCATATTGCTTTGTAATATTTAATAAATTGCAATCATTCTTAATTTCAAAACTTTTGCTAATAGCATCAATATAGCACTTGTTGAGACATGAGATTTTTTCTTTAATTTCACTATTATCATCCTTTTTGAGCAGATTTTTCAGTCCCACGGGGATGTTAGATTGGCCTCTTCTTGGTGTCGCCTTTCTTCTAGTGGCCGGGGCAATCGCCTTTCTATTCGCATTTAAAGTTGATTTCTTTTCAACTATCTCCATATTTTCATTTTCATTTTGACCAGTCGCCTTTCTCTTTCGATTCATTACCAGGGGTAAAAATAATCATTTAATCATATATTCATTAAACCAAAAGTAAAAGCATAAATAAAACGATCATAGGGGATTAATTTTTCATATTATATCCTTAGTCATGAAAGCAGATACTTGGGCTGACCGTTGACTCACCGCCGGCTCGAGTTGACACCCATTTAGCCGTGGCGAATTATTGCCTCAGATCGCCTTCGGCGGCGAATCTCAGCTTAAAAAAAAACTTTCAAAATGGAGTCAATTCGCTACTAGGTCAATTATAAAATTTTTTATTGTATATGCCATACACTATTGACTTAAATGTGTCTATTGTGATATTGTAGAAATAAAGTAAAAACTATATACTTAGATATTTGTGTTAAATGTTGTGTAAATCTTATTCTTACATTTAAAACTTTCTTGTAATTTATTCTATCACTACGTATTCTTTAGTCTATATTCCCAAAATCTATTGTATTAGAGCATGAAAAAAACACTCTTAACTTAGGATTTTTGCTCTAGAAATTTACAATAAATGAATTTTTTAATGTAATGCCTGCATATAAAGTTGTTCATAACGGGTTTTCTATAGTTAACATAATAAGTATGTTTTCAAATTTGTACGATATACATTCAATATTATTTTAGGTAAAATTGTAGTTTACCCCCCCCTCTCCCCCGCCCCCCTCTAATTTAAGGCAGAAATATGCAAAAGAGAACAAAATATAAAAGCAAAGAAATGCGTTTATAATTACATCGATAAAAACTTATGGTTTAATATATAAATAAATAACGACATCCATACCAAAACCCTATTAATCTAACCAGAACCCTATAAACCCAACCTTAGACTCGGTGCATCCGAAATACTTATTGCCATATACATATATATCCATACAAGATACGCCATATATGGGGGAAATGACTTTCCATATTTTTACATATCTATATTTTTGTACATATTTACCGAAAAAAATAACTGCAATTTTTTTCAATTATCGTGTATATTAATTTTAAAGAATATACGCTTTTTTACAATCTAAACTTTTGCAGTCTTAAATTGCATTTTTTTAAGAATGTAATTATATCATGTTTTTACGCATAAGACAAGTAAGAATGTGTAAAACGAATATATTTTCGGCATTATACCTTTTTAAAATATACCAGTTTGGTCTGAATAATACTTAGACTTTCACATGTACATTAATTTTATCAATTCAAATAAACTGAAATAGTATTTAAAGTGCAATTGTCAAAAATATTTTTTTTGTAATATTTTGATGCAATAGTTCTGGAATGAAGTAATAATAATATCGATTTTGCAAAAATCTGCGTGTAAGTTATATATGTAAACGAATTTTAAATTTTATAGCCTAAGAATACATTTTTGCGTTTCATAGCATTTATTATAATTTTTAAAAACAAAACATGTATTTTTGTTTTTGTTTTTGTGTTGTTTTTATGTAAAAATGGAATATTAAATACTAAAAAAACCATTTTATAGATGAAAAAAGACAATTAAAAAAATATAGCTTTTTTTCTAATGTAAGATTGTGCATTGATTTCAGATATGATTCCATATTTGTACAATAAATAAAATTATTCTCATTTTTTTGCAGCTTTTTTTAAATTTTTTTGCGAAGCTTCTACAAATTCAAGACATATCTCGAAAATTTATGTTTTTTTTCTTTGTGTTTCTTTGTAAATTTTGACAAGGAATTACTCCGTGCGTCAATTTTATGCATACAAAAACGCAATACTAGATCGTAAACTATGTATTAATCTACGCTAATGTTGATATTTTTTCCTTTGCAGTTTTTAAACACATTATATAGTTCTTTTTCTTCCATATATGGCCATTATGCAAGAATATATTTTTTTACTTGCCATAATATGGCCATAAATAATCATAAGCTGCGCGTAGACTTCGTAGAAAATGAAGTAATTGCTGATCTTATGCAGGTTTGCGATCAAATTAGCCTTTTTATGCAACCAATATGTACTTTATATGTAATCAAAGTGAAGTTTTTTTTTCAATCGGAGGTAACTTTTTTTTTTGGAGATAAAGTAAACTTTTTTTGGCAATCAATATCAACTTTTTATGCAAACAAAAAAAATAATTGTAATTATGAGCAAAAAAAACAAAATAATTTGTTTTTTTACTATTATTTATGTTTAATAATATGAATAGCCTTTTTTTGCGAAAAATCCTGCATCGAATATTTTATACAATAAAGGAAATTATTCCACTTTGTTACAAAAATGACTTAGGTCTTATACGAAATTTTCCTACGGAAAGTATTTTTTCGCTAAAATGTGCATATACTGAAACTAAACAGCTTTAAAAAAATTCAACAATGTCAAATTATACATTTTCTGATAGATGCACACCAATTTTTACCTAGGTGCCATTCTTGTAGACTTTATAATCACAATTTTTACTTTTATTAAAGTCTTAAGGGATCGCGAAATCACTAGGATATTTTTATTGTATGAGGAAACCCCTAAGGAAAAAAAAACAAAGTGTATTAGACAGGTTCATCAAGTTCCATACTTTGATTAACTAAAATAGGAGAATGAGACCTTAAATTTAAAAAAAATACCTAAGGAAATTTCCGTACACGCCCTTGTATCAATTTTTTTTTGAGATTAGATTAGAATAAACCAGACAAAACTTTTTTTAAAAATTCTTAATCAATTTAAGAAAGAAATCAAAAATTAAATAAATATCTAACATTAATTTTGTGATTTTTTTTTGCTCTTGCTTAAATGTATTATACAGAATAAAAAACCCTGTAGAAGGGCAATATAAGAAAAAATTGTATGCAAACAATTTTAGGCGTTGAAATTGTATAAGGCACCGAAAAAGGCTACTATTCCTATATGGCATTGCTTTTCCTGCCTTATAGATGATAAGTTTCAATTTCTGTTTCCTATTTAAAAAGTTTTTTAATTGGTGAGGCCATTTTTTGGCAAAAAAAAAAAAATATTTTTTGTAAATATTTTGTCTGAATTAGCAACTTTATGTGGTATTAGTTACCCAACAAACATATATAATGTTTTTGCATATTTGTTTTCTAATTTTCACTATATTCTGCTAAGAAAAGCGAAAGCACGGATGCTCTTAAAATAGTATCGTAAGTCCCTTATATGCAAAAGTATATTTATATTCCTACTAAAACAAATATAAACTTAAATAGTGTATATAGGCTTCAAGAGCTTAAGCGTTCAAATTTACTTGAATATTTTAATTGTATATAGATCATTGTAATAATTTTTGATAAGAGTAAACGTTAATTACGGGTCGTGTTTGCTTCGGATTCATTTTTAAATAATTACACTACGTTTGCACAGCAATTATATTTATTTTATATGCGTTAAATCAGATTATCTGGGATATAGAAAAATAAAAAAAAAAAACGGTTTTGCCATATATGGCTATATAACAAATTTCCAATTATATTTTACTCATAATAGCCATTTTTTTTATAAAACGGTGTTTAGAGACGAAAAACTTACGGGTAATTTACTTAAACATAAGAATATGTAAAGAAAGGACAATTTTGTATATATAATCTAATAACGACTCGAATAATCTATTTTGTATTATGTACTTTTTTTTTGCAAGCGCTTTCTATCAAAACTGCAATTTAACAAACTCTATGCGTTAACTTCTTGTTTTTATTTCCCCCTATTTTCCCATAATTGCAATCATTGGCTGGTGTACATTTGCATGCCCCTTTAGGGCCCCTAAACTTTTAGATGTTTCTGTTTTTGATTTTTTATTATTTAATTCATTATATTGAAGACAATTATCCTTATATTGTTCTTTTTAGAAAGTATCATCATTTATGTTCATTTTGAAAGAAAAAAAATGAAAACAATTTTTAAAAAAATATTGTATGATTTTTTTTTGATTTTCTGTATATGGTTAAGATATTTTGAAAAGCATTTATCTGGTTTTTTCGGTATCTGTATCTTTGAAAAATGTGTGATATATCTAATTTGTACGTAAAATAAGCATTTGTACGTAAAATGGGCATTTGTGCGTAAAATGGGCATTTGTTCCCTTACAGGTTAAAAAACATAAAGAAGTATTTAATTCGAAAGGAAAATGGTTATTCATATCATTCCACAAGAATAATAGTATAAAAAAGCTTAATCGATTTTTAGCACGCAATTTAAACCTTTTTGCGTGTTAAACCAAACCATATATCAATTGCATAAACAAGCTTACTGTAATTGCATAAAAAGGTTTTATTGGTTGCATTTAAAGTGTATACTGATTGCATAAAAAAGACCAATTTGATTGCAAAACCCAGTAATATAAAAATACATTAGAAGAAAAAAGTGTTATATGCGTATAAGTAAATAATAATATAAATTATTTTGTGCAGTTATTTATTCGTCAGTCTTTTCCTTAAATTTTTGCAAATTTTCCTATGCCGTAAATAGAGGGGGGATACACTACAGTTTTGCCAAATTTCGTTTGAAAATTATAATACTTAATGGACATAAAAATAGCTTATAAAATGTATAAAAGGCTCATATACGTGTTTAACAGTTTTTTTTAATTGGACTCGCATTAATTTCAATTAAAAGTCATAATTTTATCATCTTGGTTTTGATTAGTACTGTTATATCATTTTATTGCTAAGAATTCGTGTATAAACTAAACTTTACAAAAAAATATGAAAATCAGTTTTAATTTTTCAATTTTTTAAAATTGTTAATATTAACTCACCTTTGCTTTGTATTAAAAAATTTATTCATAATAGAACAATAAAAATTTATGCTTAGTTAAACCAGATTTATTGCTAACTAAGTTGGCATAGAACACTTTTCCATGCATCTTATTTAGGTATGATATAAAAACTGGGTATAAAAATAAGAATACAAAAATTTATAAACATTAAAATTATAGGTTTTTGCTTTTTTAAAAAACTAATGTAATAAAATTATACCAATGCAATTTTCAATATCGTAAAATTAACACATAATTCTGATATGGTTTTATAAGTCTCGACGAGCTACAATCAACCTCGACCTTAAGCAATTAACCGCAACCAATTATAAAAAAGTGGCATTGTAGTAGTATATCGCGCTTTGATTGCATTACTATTGTCCGATGTTACGTCAATATTAACAATTTGCAATAAATCTCAACAAAAAAATACATTTTAGAAAGTTTCATACGGCACAGAAAAACAATGACCGACTTTTTTAACAAATGTACTTGTAAAATGCACAGAACATATGATTCGTTTTAGTTTAGTTATTTACATAAGAAAGTTTTTGTAAGTAAAGCATTAAAAGGTGTATTTTATAATAGTAGTGGTATAAAATTTTATCCAAGGCTTATTGACGTCTAGAAAAAAACTTTGATCTACATTTAATATAAACTTATAACCGAATCGAGTTAAATTATATTTTAGGTAATCCAGTTTTATTATGTAATAGCTCTTAAGTCGGTTTCTTTTGCCGGAATTTGAGTTTTTGTTAGAAAAGCAATATTTTTGTCAAAGCGAATTAATATTTGGGTTTTCTAGATAAAAGCGCATGTAACTTTGTGTGACTACAGGGGCGTAAGTAAGTTTTTTTTGTAGAGATTATTATAAATTAGGTGCTAAAAATGACAATAAAAATAGGTATTCATATAAAAAAACATTCTATGGCAAAACAAAAAATCGAACAGGGGTATATGGTTACATTTTTACCCCTATTTTTACCCCCCCCCTTAGATTTAAGCGTAAAACAAAAAAAAACAGAAGGGGATGAAGTATTTGTCGCCCATAGTCTTCTGGCTACACCTATAGTTACAAGTGTCATAAAAAGCAATTAAACAGGTTACTGATACCTTTTTATGCAGATTTTATAAAATTAAACACATAAAAAATACAAGCGTAGAGCTTCTTATTTTATTACAACAATCGTTTTCATGTACATAATTGCTGTTGTATTTACTGCGATATAACTGTAATTTAAATTATTTGTATACATATTTTTTAAGATATTTGTTCAGTTTTCTGTTGTTTTTTGGTTAATTTTTTTTTTTGTTTTTTTTTTTTCGAAAGTAAAGCGTAGACCAAAAAAAAGTTATAGATGGATTTTTTATTACAGAAAAGCTACTTAAATCTTTTAAGAGATTTTACTGGTGAGATTTTCTGTCTAGCCCTAAAAGGAATAATATTTGAAGAGAATCCCCTGTAAAAATACCACAAAAAGACTCCATGGATGATTTTTTTGCAAATTAAATTTTGATTTCGAGTATCTATGTGGTGTAATACAATAACATATTTTGCCATTATAAATCTATTAGCTAAAAAAAAAAGTGGGTACTTAAAAAAAAATCAAAAAAAAGGAAAAATTCGTAAACGTTTTATTCAGCTACGCGTTCTAACGGAAACAGGGTGCTTTCAACTGCAGCATCTCTGGATTTACTAGATGAACATAAGAATGAAGCATTTGCGGCAATATCAATTGCAGCCGGTCGTTTTTTTTTGCGCCTAAGTCAATTTTATAAAAAATTTCAGGTTTAAGGTTTTACTGGTAAAAATGTGCATTTATGCAATAGTTCTTGTAACAGAAGGTAAGACTAACAAGGTTTAACGTTTCGTACTCGTGTTTTTTTTATATTGCAAAATTTACAAAGTTTTGCAAGAAAATATTTTTCACAAAAATTATCGATCTTATGTTATGATAAAACACTTTTTACAGTTTTGTATGCAGAAAGTTATTATAGGCCGACGAACCTTCTCATTATTTTTTATCTATCAAGTTTTGCGTAAAGTAGCCGTAAAATAGTAAATATTTATTTAATAAGAGAGTAATTTATGCAAAATAAATTTGGTTTATTCATGTAGAAAATATTTGTAGAGTTGGATTTTGTTTTTCTAAAAAGACTACAAAGTAAATTAAAAAGAATTTTGCAAATCGAGTAAGATGAACACGTTTTTCTGTAATGTGAATTTGCGGTTTCGGGGTTGCTTTTGTGCCATAAACTGTTTTTTACTAATACGATTATATAAAAATTTAAGTATTCTGACTAAAATTGAACCTAAATAGCTTTATAAAGTTTAATCATGCGTATGTTTGTAAGAAAAACACATAAATCTTGTTTTTTACAAGGTTCGGTTATTTATAATTTAAGTTGCTGTTAATGTCAAATATGTTTATTGGTATATATTAAATGGGGGTATAAATTTGTATCTTATTTAGTTGCGGTAAAAAATATATTTTTGCATACTTTTTTGCAAATTTATGGATCTTGCTGTGTATTACTTTTTTTTTTATCTACATAAAAAAATTTCAAACCTAAAGGCTTTTTCGTCTTTTCTTATTTTCGATATACATTTTTATATACAGCGGGAACATTGATGATTATTTGAAGTATTTTACAGAGTCGATTTCTACAAAAATACTTTTTTTGCTGCTGTATTATTGATATCATATCTTTAAAAATAACTTTATATTTTTATTAAACCGAAATCACAAAAAGTATTATACCGGGAAACAAATTCGTGTTTAATTAAGTAAACGCAAGATTGCAACTTATCTTAGTATTATGGTAATTGCCATTACAACGCCTTTCACCCAAAGTAATTGCATATGTAGTGTAAACAGCAAAAATATCAAGTTAAAAATATAAAAAAATCTTATTGATAAAATAAGTCAAAAGAAAGATGCTGTTTGTATTGCATGTTAAAATGTTTCAGCAAGTGTATTTAAAAAGGTTATAATTATTCTTAAATTCAAAAAAAAAATCAAGCGTTTTTATTAATAATGAAAATGTTTAACATATGCAAAAAACAAGTTTCGATGTGTTATTTTTTTGTATTTTTTGTTCTTTTTTCTTTTTGTTTTTTGCTGTTTGTGTTAAGCCAGCAAAATAAACATGAATTATTTAACGATTAATTTTTTAGAACAAGTCTTATTTTGTTTTTGCTGTAAAAAAAACAACGATATTTGCCGTCGAACATTCATTTATATTGAAATTAGGTTTACGTTTTTTTTACATATCTCATTATCAAATTGAATACAAAAACACTTTAAGAAATTAATTGCACAAAAAATACTTAACGCTGCTCCAAGACGTTACATATTTCATTGGTTTACAGCAAGTACAACAATGTTGGTAAATTTTACAAGACGCTTGCGTATGAAACCCCATAGCTGAATAAATTCATGCACTAAAAACAAAGCAACGTGTTAACTAAAAAGCATTACTCCTTGATAAAAAACCTGAAAAGTAGCTAAGAAGAGTATGTTAAAAAAAAAAGTATTAACTTTTTATAATATTATATATAAAATTTCAAAAAAATGAAAAAAATACTCATATAAATAGATTCTGTACATATTTTTGCGTTAAGAAAAATCTTTCCCGTTACATTCCAAATATTGAAAAAAAATGAAACCACTGTTAAAAAAATTCGAAAAGCACAACTGCAATATATCCGTACTTTCTGTGCCGACCTGCGAATACCGACAGCATAAAACACGAATTTAGTCGTTTTGACCGAAATATAAATATATGCGCAATACCCAAAGTGTAATTGCGCATTTTATGACTAAAAACTTCAGTTTTTTTGCTTTCTGCTTTTTTGTATTTATTTTTGCAATATATTTTGACAAACGGGTTTGCAATCTTTCAAACTAAATTCTTTTTTTTGTGTCCCACTTTTTCTTCCAGATTTTAACACATCAATAAAATCTAAAATACTTAAGTTATTCTAGTTAATTTTTGGTAAAATTTATATACAAGTCTAGTTTTTAATTTCATTTTTAGAACGTAATCAATGTTTATTTATATTGTCAATATGCTACTTGAAGTGTTTTTGGACCATGACAAAATGTTACAAATTTAATACGGAAAGCGTGTTTTTACCACATTTTTTAAACATGTTTTTACCGAAAAACACATTTAAAATAATCTATAACGCTCCATCACAACTTTTTTACATATTGAAAGGTAATTTTAGGCCCGGTTGTATAAAATATCCAGGCATTATGGGTTCACAACCGCGGTCAAACGATATTATAATGCTTTAAATGTATATAGATATATTGCTGGGGTACTAAAAACCCTTAAATCAATTTTTTACAAAGTAACTACGCCTAGGTATACAAAATACGTTTTTCTATTGCACCTATAAAATTTATAATATTTAAAGGGTGCTAAATATACAAAAAAACCATATTTTAATGTGTGAAAATGCGCCAAAAGCAATGCAAAGTGTATGAGAGGGTACGTGCTGTTACGCAGCACTGCCATAAACAATTTGTAAAGTCATATGGCAAACCTTGTTTATAAAAACTTTTTGAACTTTTCAAACCCTCTTTTTCTGTGTTTAGTTTTGTGTTGCGTTTTCAGTAAAATAAACATGAAATTGCATACTATACCAATTTAATTTTAAGAACACAAACATAAATTTACACATTTAACCAAATAAAAATGCTTACTAAAAATGTACAAAAGACAACACTATCTAGCTAAAGTTTGCTTACGCGGTACTACAAACACATATGTTTCTGTAAACCCGTGCACAACAGATCTATGTTTCGGGTGCGGGTCTTACGTATACAGCCCCCCCCCCCCCGCACAAGTTATTGGAGTATAAAAACCTAAATATTTTTTTCTAATTTGGCGTTAATACAAAAAAAGCCCAAATATAAATTAAAAAAAAACATAACCAGGCAAATATTTTTGTTTAATGTTTGTTAAGATTTATACGTTAAACTCAAACAAAATTCTACCCATCTCTACACGCTAGTTTATACTATTCTTAAGTAAAAGCAGACCCGGTTAATGTTATACATGTACGAATTACAGGTTTATGGTTCTTGGTTTGCATATACACTACATTTTTGGTAAGTCTGCTTTTATTTAAACCTACAATTTGCATGCGTAGTATGCATTGCAATAGATACTTATACCGTAATTGTACCTATAGTTTTTTGTACAAACGTTAAAGTATATTTGTACTAAGGGCGGGTAAGTTTTTTTTTTAACCGTTAAATAACGTTGCTAATTTTATGTAAAAAACGCAATGATGTAATGTTATATGAGTTTGATTATACTTCAAATTACATTTACTAGTATTGTATTTATTCGGATCTAACGTAGCACCGTATTTACGCTTGTGATTTTGGTAAATAGGAAAAATCGGTACTTTGAGAAAAAAACAGAATTAAGATAAAATTTAGCATAAGGTACAAGTTTGTCAAAGAAAAATCTTATAATACAAAAAAAAACAAAAAAAATTTAATGTCGTCGATTTCGGCAGTGTAAAACGCTATATTCTATTTAAAAAACTTTTTTTACGTTAAAGCGACGATTTGAATGGTAAAGCATTATGGCTGCATCTAAGCGGAACTTCATGTACAATATTGCATATAACATGCTATATAAAAGTTTTTTTGTATATAAATTGTAGCAGGATTTTTTTAAAAAAGCGTTTTTTAGGGACATATGTTTTACTTTATATAAGTTTTTTTTACAAATTAAATATAAAAACTGCCGTACTTGTATTTATTTTAAAAGTATTTGCAACTTTTCAAGTTTGTTGCCCGAATTGTAAATTCTTTGATTTTTTTGTGGATATTAAACTTCTGCAGATATTATAAAATTGACGTACTTATTAAGATGGTATAGGGTCTATACTGGGGTTACCAAATGGTTTTTTTTTATGGCGCTACCGCGATTACTTGTGTCTACACGATAACACCAATGATGATAAAGCTAAGCAAAACACATGCAACATACTTAAAATAAAATACAATATATATTGTATCTCGAGTTAAATATATTTGTAATAAGTTGACAGAACAACAGTTTGTATAGGTTTAAGGTAGAGCTGGAGCCAATCAGTGTTGAGCATAGTAAAAATATAAATAGAAAGTAAAAAACTGACTTAATGTACACATATATTTGCAACGCAAAGGCAAAAAACATACTACTGACAAAAGTTTTACATTAAGAAAAAATAAAGTTTGTTTTTACTATTGTGCATAAATTTGTCTTTTGACAAAAATATTTTTGTATCTAACACTAGAATATCTGTTTATCTAGTGTTTTTGTGTTATCTAAATAGACAAAAAACAACACGCGCTATACAAACTATTGTGGCGCCATATAAAAAATAGATATTGCACAAACCTTTACATCTTGTAAAATAAACAAATTAAAGAGAATTATTTACAATAAAAACAAAAGTAACAGACCGCTTTTAATATGCCAAACAATTCGTTTCTACAATATAAATAATGTTAAATAGAAAATTCATTTAATAGCGCCTCTTCACGTAATCCTTACTGTATACAATTGCAGCGTAATTTTGTTCCCTTGCACATAAGTGGCCAAATTTAGCCTTTTTTAAAAAGTTAACAAAATAATACATTTTGCTTTATTATGTTATACTTTCTCAATTCAAATGCTTTTAGTTTGTGCATTTGACAATTTTATCAATGAAATATACGACGAAAAAATATTTATTGCCCTTTTTAATTATAGTTTGTATGTAAGTGTCTGCAAGTTGCAAAACTAGTTAGGTTGTATATACTGTGGTTTTATAAATTATCTTTGTTTAGATTGCGACCTTGTTTTATTGATGAAATATGGTAATTGATAGCATAATTAGACATTACGTATTAACAATTAAAAATGATTGTTACACAGTTTTTTTAAATAAAATTTACTTTTTATTTAAAGAAATAAAAGGTTTATATACTCTTCGTTTTTTTGTCATATAGCATGTTACGCACGTTTTGTTGTCATTGCGTATATACGTTATAACATTCAAATGTCTATATGCATCCAAAAGTAAACGTTTTTGCCTAAGTAGCCGAATTGGCGCGTTCATTGTATTTTTTTTTATAAATTCTACTTGTTAAGGCAACTCAGAAGCAAGTGTGTTCTTTGCGTGACGTTTTGTTTTTTACAGTTACGTTATTAGTATAAATGCTTTTGCACCGAGTTTAATTTTTACGCGATATTATATTTTATAAGCTAGAAAAAATCGAATTACACGGTACAAGCGCGGTTTTACCTGCGAACAATGCAACGCAATTTAAATCTCAATGTATTTTTTATAGAACATATGAGAAAAGATCCTATTTACTATTTTTCATTTGAAAAAAATATAACATCCTTTTAACTAACACATGTTTTTAATGTTATGGGCTTTTCTTTTCAATGCTTTTCAGAAAGCTGACGCAAATATTAGCCAAAAGAAGCGCTTCAACTTTACTTGCTGTACATAAATACAGATTTTTTGTGCAAACTTGCAGCGCGTAAAAATTATATTAAAAAGTCATATTAACGTTAAAAAATGAGTTATATATGAAGTGCATTTTTATATATGTACCATAAAATTTTGTTTATCCTGGGAAGCTTATAGAGTGTACTTTGGAAAAAATACCAAAAATAAAGTTTTTTTTTACATTCGTAAGGGATTATACCATGGAAGACATAACTTATGGCGTGGATTTAATACATTTATAAATTTTGCAAACATGGTAAAAAACGCACCACGGTTTATTTTTTGTGGTATGCTTACGAGCATGGGATGTTTATATGCCCCTGGCAATTTTAATTATTTTTGTATAGGAGTGTTTGTCGAAAAATTCCATGGTATTTTTAAACCATAGAAAAAGTTCCATGGTGCTTACAACCACCTTATACTATGGTAATAAGTAGTTTGTTATACGTTGGCGCATGTACTATGGAATTATTGTAAGAATGCACCCATAAGAAAAAAAATAAAATATAAGTTGTTTGCATGCAGAACGAGTAAAAATTGCAATCACATAGAAACGCACATTTATTCATTTTTTTTTCTTAAGTCGTAATAAAAAAAAAATACGCAATTTAGTATGTTTAATAAAGTAGAAGCCCACTATAATT
>JAQFYM010003624.1:0-18033 GCA_034694785.1 Agrenia bidenticulata | reverse complement strand
TGACCGATATAGCCCATCTTCGAACTTGAATCCTACTTTAGCCCAACAAACCAGTGTGCAAAATTTGGTGACTCTAGCTATTACCTCTTTCGTGAGTTATGAGATGGACGGACAGACGGACGGACGGACAGACGGACGGACGGACAGACGGACGGACGGACAGACAACGGTGATCCTATAAGCCCTAACGAACGGGCTAAAAAGAGAAAAAAGAAAAGAAAGAAGAAAGAAAACTAAATGTTACAGCTACAGACAGGTGGATGATGAAATTGAAAGTGTATGAATTCAATGAAGGATTATCAGTGAGCCTTATCTTGGAATTCTATCCCACCCGGCCTGTCAAAGTACACAGACTGTAGAGTGTACACGCACAATCTTAAAAGTGTTACTGACTTTCGCAAAATTTCGATGGTATGAAATGAAATTAGGATGTGACCATTATATCCCATGATAATAGATAAAATAATGACGTCTCTCAGTAATAGCTTAATGACAAAAGGGAATAAATATTTATCAATCCTAAGCTGTAGCAATAGGTACTCGCACTATGTCCATGACCTAGTATACATCTCTTATTCGTTCTTCTGTTTTCTTCAAGTTATGTAAAAGATTTTGATATAATCCGTATCATTATCAAGCCTATATAGTATCATCAATGAAGCATTATATTACTGTGATTGGTAAAAATAACTAAAGAAAACATAAGTAGGTTTGAATTTTGGAAATTGAGTGTAGAGAAAATGAAGGGTTATTATTGTCACTTATTGTCATTTCTTCGTGATCCTTTGTAGCCAATTAGTTCTGAATCACGGTTGACTATCATCATTACAAATTACAATATATTTGTACAAGGTAGATCCATACTAGTAAGGTCTATAGATTTCTGTTGTACTTTGTACATAATTCTTGATCGGCAATTGGCAAATCCTAATCGAATGTAAAACATATTAAGGAACACTCATAAAGTATGTGGATTGTCATTGGTCTACTAATCTCTTGTTAATCCTGAACTTGTAAAATACAAGCATAAATATAACCCCCACTGCCTACCATCAACATGTGAATATGGACATAGGTCGTGCATCACCCTTGCCGGTAATGCTTATTGAGAAAATAAGAGTTCATTCGCAAATTGTCTTTCCATTCATTTCAAGCTGGTCATCTCTAACAAGGTCGACGATATTTAAAATATAAATTGGATCCTTGGATTGCCGAAGGGGGTTGCATTAAAAGATTTGTAATTCTATAATACACGAGGATCACGTAGAGTCTAATTTTAATTACTTTCTTTCATCCAGAGTAAGTGGTAATCAAGATTTGATAAAAAATATTTAAAAAACCCAGCAGGGGAACTTGACGAAATTGTAAGGTCTGTTATTGTGGCAGTGGTGGGATTCTACTACCTGTACTACATGACTTGAATGTTATAAGTAAATGATACAACTATTCGTTATGCTCAGAGTTTGAATGTATATTATTTATTATGTATAGAATCTGGTATCCCATGCTAATTCTCCCTGGTTGGTAGGATGATTGTGGTTGATAGCTTGATGGGCTGATGATGATCAGTTGATCAGCTAATTAGGAAGATGTAGTTTCTAGATTCTTCAGATTCCCTCTCCCTGGCCGACTACATTGTAAATTGTAAGGAAGACTTTCTAAGACCATAATGAATGATTATTTCGAATGGGTCCTTGATTTTTAAATTAGAAAACTCATTTATTAAAAATTATTCGCAGAGACCACAAGTGCAGAGAAAACGTGAGGGTTTTGTTAAATATGAGTCTGCTATGCATTATTTAAGATTTAAGAATGAGGAAACGGTAGCTCGTAATCTGTGAAGCCGTTGACAAGCGTATTGAAACATGGGGACCACAAACCGTGTCTTATTTACTTGTGAAATTGAAGCTAGTTGTTGAAGCGACATGGCCAACAACAATTTATTACAATTACAAAGCACAAGCAGATCTGATGCTTTCACAGGTCTAATTCTAATTGTGATTAAAGCTATTTAAAGATTTGAAAAAAAGTGTAGGTGCACTGCCAACTGCCATTACATTGTGCCCAAACACGAACACAATTTTTTAATGAAACTCATTTTCTATGGAATTAATGAGCTTTGCGGCATTTAAAAGTTTTCAGAGGTGCTAATCCCCAATTCACTACGGATCTAGAGCCGGACGAGTGGTACTCACTTCTGTCTCCATTTAGGAAAGTAGGCAACCGTTTACGCTCATCTTAGAGCAATCAACGATATTCATTTACATTCATAGCTTTGATATTTGTGATACCAACTAATTTTCGGTTATTTATTTTAAGTATGACAAGGCTGTGCGAGCCGCGCGTGCCTGTGCGCTTCCTTTCCGTCACAAAGTCAGAAATAGCGGAGTAAAAAAGATTATCCATGGTAAACAGGCTCAGTCCGTAGCTCAGGGTTGATTTATTAATCAACTTATTGGTGTATATTTAAATTTAATTTCTATTAAGCAATGTGTCCCGTCCCGAATTGCACAAAAATGCAAACGAAATTCAAGGATGGATTTCTTTCATTTACAAGGCTCAATAGCTTGATCATCGCACAAATGTCAAAAATACATACTGTTATGAAAATATTCCAGTTTTATAATTTCATGACAGTTAAATGTCATCAACTTTAACTATAGATCAAAACATAGAATGAAGAAAAATGTGATGTCTCGAAAAGTAATTTTCCTAAGCTCCAAATCCGTCTTTGAATCGTTCAAGACCTCTTGACTAATTCCAAAACCTCAAGACCACATGAGATAAATACAAGAATGCCCCCTCGACTCATTTATGACCAAACTGGGTCACATTTTATTATGATGCACACATCCACTCTCATTTGCATCCTCCCCAGTACTATACAGCTGGGACTATTAATTGCTAATAAGAGAAACCTACCTTGCCTGCCACTACCAACCTGCTGCCCTTTACCAGCTCTGATGCAATCATACAGAAGGATTATGTAAATACATACATTTGCAGATGTCTACTTCTCCTTGTTTGTTTTGAAAGCAAGAGTTTCATTGTAAATTTTAAGCAATTTAAAAAAAAGTCATTCTTGATAATGCTCAGCGCACACGGGCTGATTAGGATGATGATACGAGAGGGTCTGGTCCTCTTGACTTGTTTATATACATGCTTGGTATGTTAATGGAGAGCCATATCATTAAGCAAAGAGATTGTGCATAATTTTGTATTATCCATAGTGACAGTTTGAACAACTCATCAGGGCTCTGAAATGAAATGACTCAATCCTCAGCCCTCAGTAATGATAACAGCCAATAATTATACTAAGAGCTTGATGAATAGATTTCTAGGTTTGTATTTGTATGGATATAGTGCAGTCATCCATCCATATCACCTTTCTCTGCCTTATAAGGGAGGGCTTAATCGAAATCAGTGAGGAATTATATATTCGTTTTCATTCATACTACTTGGATTTAAGATTTGATGATTTCTAAGCCAAGTTGAGAGGACTTGCTCGCTCACAAGAGATCTTTAGTTCCTTTTCTTGTTTATGATTTATGATTTCCATTGTTTTTTAAAGGAAATCGATGGAGCGTGAAATATTATGTATGGCAGTTGTAGGGAAAAGGCAAATGGTAATGGAAATCAGAGGGGGTACATAAAAGCGGAGGACTAGTTTGCCTCACCCATACGTCCTAGAGTTGAGGGTGTGAATTCTATGTACGAAGATGCTGTTGACTGGGCTTAAGTTGTTTTTAAAAAAAATTGATCAAAGGGTATTGGTCAATATAAAAAGATTACATTTTTATTAGATTAGATACAGTTGACTCCAAGTGTGATGGGCTAGTCACTAGTAGTGAGAAGATAATATTTTCTCATGATTAAACTTTCGAATGACCTATTGAAGCATTTTAAATTAGATTACTTGAAAATTAATCCTATTAAATCTCAAAAATCTCACAAGTTTCATATTTAATAAAGTCTTTAGCCATCATTTTGTCGATTCTGATTTTAATTTCAATTTACATATTAAACTCTGAATTTGTCATTCGTGGTGTAATTTTAAGGAGGCACATAATTCTCATACAACTTCAAATCCAAATCCAAATAACTTTATTCCGTTTAAAACTCCAAAATGATTAAATAACCGTATAAAAGGATATTACTACATGACTCTGTATCCTAATGCTCTCATTAACTTTTTAAATTAGCATATAATAGTCCGAGTATGTAGGTTCTGAAATTGTTACCCCATCAGATTAACCCCAAGAAACAATTTATAATCTACTCCCCAAGTCGTACAGGTTATTAGCCTAAATTCTCACGGCATTCTATTATTCGAAATATAATTGTGCACTAGCACTTCTCAGTAGCCTCCACAAAGTTTACTACAATTCGACCTGCATTCTGCATTACAAACATACAATTTTAAAAGTCTCCCCACTCTCCTCTATTTATTATTACGACAGAGGAGAAGATAGCATTTTCGATGATGATGATGACCTTGTACCGGCTTCAGCTCTCGACGCTTACCCCTTTGTGTTTAAAAGTGTAATTAGCCGTCTAACGAGCCGACCTAAATCGATTAAAATCTAAAAGCGTGGAGGAATCTCAACTTGAGATAGCAATTTTTTAATAACCCTTTTGTTCTCTGATCATAATCCACATTGGCTCTGTCTTGGGCAGCAGCAGCAGCTTGTAACTTTGTTACAGTTTATTGTGTAGCGTAGTTTATGGCTCGTATTAGCCACTGGCAAATATGAAGCACATCATTGTAGACCATGCTTGCATTGTCGTAAGTCGTAGAGTAGCATTGTGTGCATTGTATTGTGTTGTTTAAAAAATATGTAAAATTAATTAACAGCCCACGCATTTTCAGATCTCATTCCAAGCTCAGAAAATAAAGCAGTAAGGGTCATAAATAAATACCGAATTAGTTTCAGCTTGTCACTCGTCTGTTTCAACACCATAACTTAGCCAGGGATAAAACTGTAGTAATTAACAATTCAAAACCAAAAGCTCTCGAAGAAGTTGTTAAAGTATATTCTGGCAAAGTTCCCACAGGATCTTGAGTAGCCATGTGTGCTCATGTCTTGTGCAACCTTTTTTGAAAGGCAGATCAATGCTAATTAAGCTTCCACGGATAATACCCAACTGACTCATGCATTTTGTACGTTTTGCATTTCATTGCATTTTAGGGCCTAAGGTTCATGTCTTGAGAGAAGGGTTGAGAAGATGCTTATCGGACACGCAATGGTCATTTCGAGTTCGATTCGAATAAGTGCGTGTGAAAGACCCAGCTCGTTTGGACTTGTCTTTACTCTTGAGTACTGGGATATATTTTAGCCTCGAGTGGATTTAGTTTGGATTGATGAGAATCTGATGAGCTTATTAAGTTGGTAGTTGCCAGTGGGTGGGAAATCGATTGAAATGGTATCGAGATGGACTACGAACATACAGGTGTGTGTACGTAAAATCATGGGCACGTATTGATTATGCAAATATCTATGAATTATCGGACTTGCATTTTAGTCTATTGAATTGGTATTCTGTGTATCAACGAAGTATGGTCAGACTTTTGTTTAGAATCTGTATATAAGATGAGATCTGCCCATTTACAAATATTCTTTAAGGCTCGATGACGCCTTGGTATAAGGTCAACAAAATGGATGACGCTAACGAATATTTTTGTGCATATTTCAGAGCTCAAGCTCACCAAGTCAAGTTCCCAGCGAATTTTACCTGCGAAAATTGTACCATCCGACTCCTTCGACAAGCTTCAGAATGGGCTAATAGCTATCGCTTTTGGTCCTGTGCCGATATAGACGTCGTCCCAGCTAAGAAATATAAGGAAACTTGCAGCGGTGCTGGTCGAGCTGTTGTTGGACGATGTGTGTGCAACAAAGGTAATTAAAAAACACAATTTAATAATTTTAAATTGTTGCTGTTTCCAAGTCTTGAAAATAACATTAATTTCTTTAAGGATTCTGGGGGTCAAGATGTCAATACCAGGATGAATGCGAAACGGAAGCCGAATGTAGTGGCAACGGGAAATGCATCGACCTGGGTGGAACATCCCTTCCTAGAAAGCAGTGTTTCTGTTCTCCAGGATTTCATGGAGAAAAATGTAGAAAAAGAAATACCGTCAAACTCCCCACACCCAATCAGCCACTAGATTTGACTAGACATACCAAGCGGGCCTTGTCGGACAGAATGACCCTTCATTACCGAGTACGGATTTAAGCTAGAAAAATAGAATATATTTGATCGTATAAGGTTTAATGAGTTGTGGCTAAATTTCCATTAATTATTTCCAGATATTCCCCGCGGCTAAGGAGGAGAACAAAGAAATCGAATTTATTTTAATCGTTCAAGGAACCTCGTACGGAGCTATTGGGTGGAGACCTATTGGCACTGACAAGACTTGCCAGAGGTGGCCATTCATCCAAGACTCTCCGGATGCAGAGAGACAAGGAAAAAATGCTAAATTAGAAACTGCAGCTTCGTAAGTCAAAATATTCCTTGTGTAAAATATTTCTTTAACCAATTTCAAAACAGATAGATTTATCTTCAACCAAATAATTTTGGTCCATAGGGACACTTCATCAGTTCCAGAGTCAGAGCCCAAGTCGGAGCCAGAATCAGCAGCAACTGAGCCCGAACCCGAGTCAAAGGGTAAACAGAAGCCTAAGGCTCATAAACATGAAGGTGCCCATGCAGAATCGGAGCCGACATCTGAGCCTGAATCCGCTGCTTCGGAGCCTGATGCTACTTCTGGTATGTCACTGAGTCGGAACGTAATGTGTTTGTATTATTCGTTACATCAAGCTCACTTCTTGAAGAATTAACGCCAACAACGTGCTCCGAATATGCAATTTATGAAGCACTAAACTCAATAGCCATATAACCTTAATTTGCAGAACATGAATTTGCAGACAATAATAAAATTACACAATATAGTAAATAGTAAAACTAATTGTACTCGCAACTAACTAATGTGTTTTTTTTTCTATAGAACCAGAAGGAACAGTTGAACCAGAAAGTTCAAGTTCAAAGGAATCAACATCTTCACCAAGCCGTCCAAAAACGGGTTCTAGTGCAGACAAACTCAGGTCGAAACTTCGAAATCAAAAATTACCCGAAGGCACCGAAGTCAATGTGGAAACGTCACAAATTGTCGTCACCCGTGTTACCAAGCAGAGACAGAAACGGTCCGCTCTGCCTGAGGATGCAGAAGCTGAACCCGGTAAGTATTAAAAAATTTTACCCCCACAAAATATAATTACTTTTATAACAATTCCTCGTATTTCAGAACCGGAAACAGAGCCTCAACCAGAAGTTAAATCCGCAGAACCGGAGCCAGAGACATCAGCCAGTGAGCCCGAACCTAAAGGGTCTGCAAAATCCGAACCAGAAAGTAAGACCAGAATTCAGTTTGAATAATTGAGTAATAAAAATAAATTCATTGATTATTAATATTTATAATCCAATCAACAGGTGAACCTGAATCTGAGGCAGAAGCTGAATCCGAGCCCGGTGCGAGTGGGTCCAAAACACATGCCAAAGGCGGTAGCACAAAAGAGCTTAAAGCTTCAGTTGTAAGCCAATTACAAAAAAAAATTGATTTCGATCCCAACTTATCAGTTAAACACAAAAAAAATCTTTGAATACTGTTCAGTGGGCACCAAAAGGAGACTTCCATGCCATGGACTGTGTGGATCTTGTTATGGGAGCTGCCCGAGGTCGCTTGTCTAAGATAAGAGACTACTATACGAGAGACAGGTCAACCCCGAGAGTGGACACCTTCTGGGGTGGAAAAGAGGACATCACATCTGCCACAGGATGGGAAGAAGGGGACCAAACCGTTTTGATATTTAGACGGAAATTGAACACCAAAGATGATTCTGATCACTCTATTGATGGAGAAATGCACGTGATTTGGGCCAGAGGTCAAGAGCCTGGAGAATATGTTCATAGTCCGAAATCAGGTATTGAAAAAGAAACACCCTCAAGGCCTGAATTCTATGCTCAGGATGAGATTAAGTACCACGGTCACGGAGTACAGCGGGGGATCACAAGAATTGACTTCCTGGCTGAAGAATGTAAGTTATTTTAAATTGTGAAGTTTGATCTGGTAATGATATTGAAATGACATGCCAATGTTGGAAATTACAGCTTCAGGTAATAAGAAAACTCAAACCGGTGATTGTGAAAATGGCTGGGCTCATCCTCCAGGATGTTCCAATGCCAATTCCATCAAACCTTGTTCATACAATGCCACTTGGCGATACATTGCTGAAATCGACTCTATCAAATTCACAATCGAAACACGGAAACCAGATCGATGGACTGGAATCGGCTTCAGTGACACACCCCAAATGAGAAACTCTGACGGGGTCATTGGATGGGTTACAACCGGGGGACAGTTCTTCCACATGGACATGTTCATGCAATCGTACACGGCTCCGGTTCTTGATAGCTCACAAGTATGCTCAATTATAATATCGTATTTTCTATAGCTGTAATGAATTTCAAAATTATTGGGATTGAATTTAAATGTTATAATTCCTCAGGACATTTCAAATATGACTGGGAAATACCGTGATGGCATTGTACAATGGTCCTTCCTCCGGAAGGTCAATACCGGAGATAAAAACGACGTCTCTTTAGACGAGTGTAGATTCTTCCTATTCCCTGTTGAAGGAGGTGCGTACAATCAAGTGAATAAGAAGATCCGCAAACATGACCAATCTCCTATAGCATCATCGGAAAAGATTTGCATTCCCAAGAAATGCCGAGCAGTTGTAAATCAGAAACCAGCAGAGCTTCGGTACGAGTTTGACATCAAGTTGACCGGAGGTTTAGGGGACAATTGGAAGCCCCCAGCAAAAGGAAGTGAAGACTTCCAAAATTTAAAGGACAAAATCGACCTGGAGTTGAGTTCCGAACTGAAACATCTCCAAGGATTTAGTGGCCTTCATCTTACAGATATCAAAAGGTATGAGCGAAATATGTTCAAACTGATTCATAATCAAAATTCTACAAATTTCTCATACCATTGTATCAAAATGTTAGGGATGGCGAAGGGGCTGTGGCAAGTTTGGAGCTGATGGTCAGTCCCAATTCAGTCCTTTCAGACAAATCAAGAGTTGAACGAGCTATAAAGGACACAATTAAATCTGGACGTGCTGGGTCATTGCAACTCGACCCAAATTTCCTGGAGCTGAAATCTCCAGTTTTATATCGAGGATATGAAGACGACAATTCCGATGCATCTGCCACATCTGCTTTTGGAAGTGAGAGGTTATGGATTGTCTTAGGGTGTGTTGCAGCGTTGATTGTTCTCGCTCTTTTACAAGCTGGATTGACCATTTATAAAGTATCTGGAAAAACATCTTCACACAAGGTAAGTCCCTCTCCTCCAGACCCTTCATGGCTTTTGAAGTGGTTATACTAGATTAATAACTATTCATCTATGTACCTCTGGTTTTTCTTGGAATCGTTTGAAGGTTGTACCTAACAGTAATAACGGAAACACAGACATTGGGGCTTAGCAATTTAAAAAAATACATAAGCTATATCTTCCTAAACTGTCTACCACAGCTACCGTCTTCTATTACTAAACTGACTGTCATAATTCTAGTCAAATTAACTGATGCTTTTTCTAATAAAATTCCCAGGTTTGCTAAAAATTCATTTCTAAACTCCTCTCCGCCTGCTTTCAAATACTCACATGCACCCATTAAAAACTTCACACAGCCACTATAGTTGAGTTTTGAAAAGGTTGATACAAATTGTGATTCGAATTTTATAACATATTCTAGGATTCCAGTGGCTCCGGAATGGCATGGCGTGATTATTCAGAAACAAATTATGGATACGACGCTTACGATGAGAATAAACTTGGCCCAAATTCGATGCCCCTAACAGCTGCACCTCCACACTACCCGGGTCCTGGTAATGGTCACGGCCACGGTCATAGTCAAGGTCTCTCCGGTCACCCATCCAATGGATACAGTAGTGGTGGTGGAGGTGGTGGTCACGGACCCCCAAGTATGTCACTTCCACGACCTCAACATACGCAATCTCAGTCCCATAGTAGTCAACATTCAACCCAATCAATGAGGCACAATGGTGGAGGTGGAGGTGGAGGGGGTGGTCCTGGAGGAGCTGGACTAAATCACAATCCTGACTTTTATTTCATGCCATCCCAGCGGAAATACTCAGGAGAGGTTGTACGGGTCTACGTTGATCATAACAAGAGATAATAATATTACTACTTAAATAATTATGAACTCAGTGTTATCTTCTTCTAGAATACCGAAGGGAATGGGAATCATTTTTGGTTACGATTTAGAATTTCGAATAGATACCCGTAGAGTTAGTAATTCCAAATCGGTCGCTACACCAAAATAAAAGATGTTATTCCCTTCGGTATCACCTCAACTAATTAGGTACGAGTTTTTGAGTAATTGATAACCGTCTGATTCGCTTCGTATTTTAAGTATTTTTAAGACAATTGCACAAAAAATGCAGCTTGAATCTTAAACCAAGACTTGCATTAGACATTTAAGGAGCTAAGAATAAGTATCAAACATAGCGGCACAAACTGACTTTTTTTATATAGGAATTTAGGACATGGAACGTTAGGGAAATATTATGACATTGAGACATTAGCCATATTTAGGATGATGCAATTAATTACTAACAGTTACTTGTGTCTGACCTAAGCGTAAGTAGTAACAAAACTTGTGAATGAACTCTCAACTGTTATTCCTTCATTAATAAACCGAAATTTTCAAACTCGAGGAACTGCTGTTTCAGCTTGTACAAAGTTTTTATTGCGAGGTCAATACAAAAAAAAATTGACAATGCAAGTATGTAATATTTCTGATTTGAATGCATCCATTTTCATCGACTTTTTTCTTCTAGATTGCTGGATTTTTTGACAAAGCCTTCGATTATGCTAGAGCTTTTTATACACTGAGGTCAAGAATTACGATTGCTGAGTGGTGAGTTCGTTCGGAGGTTCTTCAATAATATCTTCTACAGTGTCCACTTCCCCGACTGGCTCGGGCTCCGATTCGCTTAAGGTTGATGATACTGAACCTTTACTGGAGTTATTTTTTCGATGACTTCCTCTTGATCTTGAACTTCGTCCTCGGCTCTTCCTTTTTATTAAATTTTTTTCAGAATCGATGGGGACAGATTCGTTTGTACTCAAGATTTCTTTCACGGCGTTGTTGTAGTTGGGCTCGAATAGCTTGCCTGCTGGTTCGCATAAACTAATCACGATATTATCATCAACATTGTCTCTCTCAATTGGGTCAATTTTAGGATTAGTATGAAATTCCAACTCAATCGGTACGGATTCAGAGTCCGCTGTAGCGTCTGTGACTGATTCTGCTTTTGAATTACGACCTGAAGCAGCGGGGGTACAGCTCGTTGGTAAAATTCGCCTGAAATTCTCCAGTCGTTTGCTAAGTGCTATTTTTAACCCTTCTGATATGGGAATCAGGGGGAACTCAGGTTGAGACTGGGAATTTTCTTCGTCAGTGGGTTTCGAATCTTCAAATAGGTTCCATTTTTCGATCATTGCTAGCTTACTGAAAAGCACCCAATATGCAAAAACTGATATAGATTTCCCGAAATTTTCATGCTCGAAAATCTTAAGCACTCACTCTGGTAAAATTGCAGCGAAATGTGACTTAATTAATGTTGTCCACGGTTCATATGGGTTATGGATCATGTTCCAAGAACTATCAAGAACCCTCAAAAACGTCTGCTCATTGTAGAGTCGGGTAAAATTATGTCCACGGTCGGTATTCCTATCCGCAGGGTATCGATTGTCACTGAAAAATGGCTCTGCAGTAAATAAAAGGCCTGTAAATACAAAATATAACATTGTACTTCAATTCCGATCCCCTCCAGAAGCCATGATTTTGTTAATTTACGTACATTGCATCTGCGAAACGCAGTTGACGACATATGAAGCGGGTTCTACTAGGAAATTCCAATCCAACGCACCGACACAAAAGTTCCCATCCCATGAGAGCATTGGACTGATTTCGTACGTATAAGACACATGATGAATCATAGGAGGCTTCAAAGGAAATTGGGATGTAAGTTGAAGATCAAACATGAAAATGCCATCTTCAAACGGAGTCCCAGTCGGTCCAAGCATTAGCACAGAAATCAGATCCTATAACAATTTAAATAAGGTACACATAGTTGATTTGCAAAATGTTTACTAGTATTTAAGCCACTGTCCAACACACGACTAACCAATCGGTTCTCATAGCTTCGAACCCATATCCCTTCTGGAACGATGTTCGGCTCTCCAAGCGCCTTCAACTCGTTTTTAATCGCTTTGACATAACTGCCATCAAAATGATCCCCGTAATTACTTTTGTAGTATCGATGGGTTTCCGGAGCGAATCCCAGACTTTCGAACCCCGGTTCATTCCATAAGCTGTTAAGGATCAAGGGCTCCTCAGGATTGTTATTGTTCGTTGTCAGAACAGCTGGAGTGGGCTCAGAGATGTGGGCATACATTTTCTCTGGGTGGAATTCGCAAATCAGCTGATATGGAGGGGGCACAATTTCATCCAAAATCCACTTGCGAGTGAAAAAGTTCCAAAAACAGCGTTTAGGCAGGGGAGTGACCACGTGAGGGAAGACTTCATACTGGGAGTTGTCGACGGTGACCACAACTGCCATCTTCCCTGAAGGAATGTTCAGATCTGAGACAACGGCAGACTTGAAGGGAACTGAACCCGGACTTCGGGGGAATAGGATCGTCCCTCGTTGATACATCGAATACGTTGGGTGAGGTCTTAGATTCAAGATTGACTCTTCCTGTGTACCGTCTACTGCTCCATTTACAATCCATTTGACAAAGACCTTCCGCATTTGTCGCTTTGCTGGATTAATAAATCAAATACACAATTAGTTTTGTGATCATTTTTCTGATAGAGTACAGGTAACAAATAATAACTTGATTCGTACCAAATTCATCACTTTCCATGACCACACCATAGGATTCCACCAAACTCGATTCATTGTACAATCGAGCTACAACCATCCCTTGGGGATACTCTGAGTCGTCCTTTGTCGGTACGATAAACGGCAACTTGATTGAATGAGCCCTTTCAACACTTCCATCCTAAAAACATAGCCGATCTGCATATCTTAGTTTAGAATAATTTTTAATTGGCTAAATTCTTGTGAGATGACTTGTAATTTACATTCCACGCTACGTCCACGATAGATTGACGGTGAAGGACTTTGACTGGAACTTCAAACACACGTTCAGCAGCCTAAACATTTAGGATTCATTTATTGAAAAGAGTTCACTCGAATGTCGAAGGGTCATGACCTGATGAATGGAATGGTTACCAAAGCTTTCAGCGGTGCTATGGACGATTGAGAAGAGCGTCTCGTTTGCACTGTCTGGTCCTCGTCAATGTACCTCTGCTTGAAGGCATCCAGCCAATACGAGCTGGTAGTCAATGAGTCTTCTGGTCGTAATTTCATCATTCGAACCTATTTACAATAAATATCGGCTCATTCATCAATTCCAAAGTTTTTCAGACAAGACTCCAATGTGTTTACACTATTGATTCCAACGGTCTCAGAGCTAGGTGTTCCGATAACGGTTACATCAATGAGCTTCTCTCGGGAAAGCTTCGTCTCAGGCTTGTGGATTGTTTCTGGATTTTGGACTCCTGGAGCTACTTGGAGCCAAGAGACTTCGATTGCCGTAACCTTTGAAGGGAAATACAAATATTTGAATATAAAAACATTTGCGTGAACTAAAATAGCTAACCTCGGTCTTGTTTATAGTGCAATATGCCATGGAGTAGAGATACTTGAGAGGAGGGATCCATTTGCTAAAGAATCGCATCGGTCCGGATATCCACTTGGCAGACTTCATGGCTGAAGCAGATAGCTTGGTACGAATACCAGGACAGGTTACTCCGATTCCCCAATAAGGATCACTTCTCATAAAGCCATCTTTTTCAGTGGATTCCATGCAGAAACCCATTCCACCATCCAGTAAAAACCAAGTATTTCTTTTGATCGTTATGATGACACCAATCCAGTCCTTGTACAGGATTTCCTGGCCTCGGACGTAGGACTAATTGCGGAAAATATAATGCATTCATTTTTATTTTTCAGAATGCATCTAAATAAGTAAAGTAAATAAATCATCATGCTGTGTGGTGTGGATGGACATGTTACAGAAATAGGACGAAGACGATCCAGCGTCACGCGTTCGACCACATGATTCGTTCCGATAATCTGAACGGTGGATACGACTTTGACGTTGGATACCGTACCAATGACTCCCTGGTCGTTTTTTACTTTCATGTTCCGAAGCAATAGACGATCCACCAGGCTTATTTGGGATCCGGCAACATTTTCAATTCTAAGATGGTTAAATGTCACTTATGTCAGTTATGTCCCTTATCCCTATCCCGAAATAGACTGTAACTGCGAGTAATTGAATATTTTACCGATTGACATGTTCCCAATGGACAAGGACGTCAGATGGTAACACAGGGCCACCAGTCCCGCCAGAGTTGACATCAGGCTTCACCACAGTTCCAAAGGTTGGAACCCATTCGAAATGCTTTATGAATGTCCTTTTAATAACAATGTCACCAGGATAGAACTTGCGACTGGTAGTGGAAGACCCAACTGTTGGGGGGACGTCTGTCTCATTTTCTGGATTAGAAACTTCAACCTCTTCCGGAGACTGGTTCAAGATTTGGTTATTCGACATAATATTAGCTTATAAACTGCCTCTCTTTTTGCAAAACAGGTATAATCCCAACACGAAAATATGTCAGGTAGTCGGAAATTTTAATGAAGAAATTCGTAAGTACTCCATAATATAATATTTTAATTTTTGAACCACGATACTATTTCCATAGAGATGGACCACTATCCCTTTACTACGGGCTTATGGGGATACCGTTGTCTGTCTGTTCGTTCGTTCGTTTGAGTTCTATTATTATTTATTGGAAAATATGAGTTAAGCTTGAAATGGGCAAATCAGACTAAGGGATTGCCCCGTCGGTGTATTTTTACAAATATTGAACTGGAGTTTATCGAAATAAAAAGAGGAGATGGGTTTTAAAATTTCTCGAAATCTTTATTCCCATTTCCCATAGTTGATATTAGTAATCTAATAAAATCTAATCTTGCACGCGATTGATTAGTATAACCTATAGACACAATGAAAAACGTAATTATTGCATTGGCATTTATAAATATACAAATGTAATGTAAATAACATTACAGACTGTTTGTTAATCGCTTAAGAAATAGATGCAGGATTATGATAAGCCTGGACAAGAGCCTTAGTTCGCTTCTGATTAATAGCTGAAAAACTACGAAAAGAGGCCTCAGTCGAAGTACCACTCTTTGCCATTGGGCCTAAACCATACAAGATGAATTCTTTCAAAGCCATTACGCGGTGTTGGTCCTGCAGATTCTCATTTGCGGAACTAATCGGATTAAGTTGGACCAATGGGCCCTGATCAGTTTGTGCCGGCTGCGTCTGGACAGCCAAGTTTTCTTGAAGAAGGCTGATGAACTTGTCTTTCAAGATACGAAGGACAATTCGTAGTCCTTTGATTAAATGCTGAGAGAAACGCTTATTCAGGGTCTCCGTGACACTCAGGATTAATTTGGTAAGGAACTTCATTCGTTTCGAAACTCGAGTCGCATTGCTAATAGTTTCCAAGGTTGATGTTGATGTGTCTATTGTACTAGGGAGAGGGCTACGGGGGTGGTCAACAATTAATGAGCCGTTCCCAATAACGGCCGGTGTTATTGGTTTCGATGAATTTGACTGTTCATTTAATCGGTCCAGTGCGGAAGATTCTTCTTGTCTGTATATTTGAGTGTACTTGGCCAGAAATATTGCAGTCATTACAGAGTTGAACTCTTTTTGGGTAAGAATCTTGTACTTGCTAGTAAATGATATAAGAACTAATATTGTTAACTATAATAAATGTTAATCTTTAGAATTGGACGATTTCTTACGTTAGAGGACTGAGGGGTGAGACACTTGCCTTGAAATCGTCTCCAATCTCAATCAGCTTCATTTTGGACCTAAAAATACTCCTTAGTCGGTTCTCCGAAGACCATTCACAACTCCGTCTTAGGCTTGCCATTAGAAATTCGATTAGATCGTCAATCTCCCTAGATTTGGGTTTCAGAATGTCGGCCAGAGTAAAGTTGCAGAATCCGTAGCCAATGTAAGGTACGGATGAATAATTTGTCAGAATGTCTGGGCCTGAGATATTGCCAGGGGGTCGGAGATTAAATTGTTGTCTCGCATGGTTCCCAACGAGCTTCGCAAATTCTGGCTCTTCCTCATAGTCATCGAAAAATTGACCCATTTTTTCACATTCAAAACATTCAAGATCATCGTTTTCAAGTGCTACTTGCCTCGTCGCCAACAAGGAGTTCTGGAAATGGGCTTCCCCAGCCAAAAATTGCGAACTATTTTCATCTGACCTTTTTAAAAGTAGAAGGTCCAAGGAATTCGGAATTTCCGGATCGTCATCTTCAGGAGTTGGGGTTTTCTTGGACCGTTTCTTCCTTTGGAATTTCGGTGTGTCTAGGCTGTTTTGGGGAGAAGATTTAGGAATTATCGGGAGTTGGCTGTACTGGCTCCGATCTAAACTTAATTTGGCTATGAATGGGCGTGCACTATAAGATTTGGTATTTGACACTGGAGCAACGGACACTAAATTATTTAAATTGAAGCTCTGAATCGTATTTGAAGTGTCAGGGTTGGATGGTATTTCATCCGCTGTCCAGGTCCACTTGCTGAGAAGAGATGAGTTGCCCATTTGGGCTACAGAGAGTTGACACTTGTTCGACACCACAGGACAAGTTCCGAATATCCACTGGGGCATGTCGCATTCATCTTGTCGACAAAGTTCAAAGTCCAGCCTGTTCTTGCC
This sequence comes from Agrenia bidenticulata, assembly GCA_034694785.1. Classification (NCBI taxonomy): domain Eukaryota; kingdom Metazoa; phylum Arthropoda; class Collembola; order Entomobryomorpha; family Isotomidae; genus Agrenia; species Agrenia bidenticulata. Next base: position 1,057 of record JAQFYM010003624.1, on the reverse strand, counting down.
GAAGTTTTTCGGGTCGATTGTTGACCATTCGATTAAAATTTGCTTTCCTTGTCTCCTATAAAGTTTTAAGTTTGAGATGCCTAACAATCATGTAAAATTCTATTATGGCTATTATTTTAAACTTAAAAACTCCGTGTTACCTAATATAAGCCAAATTGAGATAATGCATCGTCTGATTGAGAGAATTTTGTCTCAATACTACAAAGCTCTGTTTCACAGGGAATCCGAACCCTCGGCTCCCAGCAGGGAATACCGTTATCCGTTTCTTTAAATCCGTTTTAGCAATTTTGATTCGAATCTCTATGTTGGACGTCCCTTGACCTTCCTCTGGGTAGACAAGCTTAAGGATCCCATTGTGCTTATCCTGGTCCTCGAGTATGACGTAAGGATATTTATCATAGTCGGGTCGAACTAATTGTTCCGCCGCATTTGTAATAAGATTGATATTGTCCCTCGTGGCATTATCGATTTGTGAGGATGATATTGGGGTGAACTGGAGCTCTATTTGACTTTGACCTTCCACCAAAGCTGCTTTCCAGAAGAGTTGGACAGCTATTAATACGAATGGAAACATCGTGTTGAACGATGCTAGGGTGTTAGATTGGACTTGATGAAATTGGTCTAGTTTTAAGCCTGTGATTGATGGTCCTATTATTATTTTCTGCTACAACAGCCATGCAAAGGCTTAATTTAATTTGGCAAGTGTGGATTCCGAGAAGGAAACGGTTCTATCAACATCAACAAAGGGGGATTTGAAAACATTGACTTTTTCGCAGAGAGTATTAATTATGTCATTCCTTGTAATTAATGTATTACTACTGTACCCATTTATGATGCTTTTAATTTAAATACTATGGCATTATATAATACTGTACTATCATGTAATAGCTATGTAATGCGGGACATTTCACATCGATATTTAACTGAATAAAGAATTTAATGCTGTTGATTTAAATGCATTCAGACGTTGTAGTTCGTAAAAGGGTGAAGCGACATATATGCCTGCGACATTTATGCCTGCGACATTTATGCCTGGCGACAAATATGCCTACGACAT
>JAQFYM010003623.1:0-18034 GCA_034694785.1 Agrenia bidenticulata | reverse complement strand
GTGATTTTAAGAATACTATCACTAGATATATACAATAGAATACTTGCAACCGCATTTGTTAAATATAAAGGCAAAAGGACAAATGTAAACATCGAGATGGTGAAATCGGGGCTGGCGTGTGTATATGAAGGGAAGAATGTAGAGTATGATAAGTACGAGGAGAAACTGCATCATGCACAAAGGCTTGCGTTTAAAAAGCGAATCGGGATTTGGGGATTAAAGAACTATGTGAGCCCAATGGAGTTTAAAAAGCTAAATAGAGATAAGGCAACTAGTTGATAAATATTATAAAATATGTGATATAAACTTTTTAAAAGGATGATATAAGTATAAAATGTTATGCATTAACGAAATTGAAGCAGCTTAAAATAAACAATTATTCGGCATAAGACCAGGGGTGTTATGGAGCGAGGCATGGCCCCGACTTCTTGATTTTTTTTATAGTATGTTGATCCACCCTTCATAATTTATAAAAATTTACCCGCTTTTCTTTTTTGAGTTAAAAATTTTAGTTGGTCTCTATATTAAAATATCGAGCACGCCTTCAAATAAACAGACGAATTTTTGGTCGATGTTTACCAATACAAAAATCATCATTAATTATGTTTGCAAAACTGTAGTTTACCCACCCCCCTCTATATAAGGCGAAGTTGCCCCAATTTAAGGGGGGACTGAAGATAAAGAAGATTTAAATTGGATCAAAGACAAATGGGACATTTATAAATAGGCATTAAATATTAATTCTTATTAAAAAAAATCTTTTATTTATTATTTTTCGAATAAATCTAATTCGATGTGGTCTAAGGTTAGGTCTATAGGGCTCTGGTTAGGATAATAGGGGTTAGTTGGTGCTAGGGCTTTTTCAATTCTCGCACCATGCATTTGAATCGATGTATTTTTTTATGCATTCTATTGTTGTATAACTTGTACTTTTATGCATATGTTCTGCCCTAAATTAGAGGGGGGCTAAACTACAGTTGTACCTTATGTTTTTTAAATATCTTATTTGATTGCTGTGCACGTGGGAATTGTGTGTTTCTTTTGGCTTAAGCGGCTTCAAACCCCTCGTTCTCTTGTTAATTTGAAATAAAATAAAACTTAATAATTCTAAGGCTTTTATTTGAACAACAAAAATGGAAAAAATTTTACTAGGTGCGATTAATTATTTAGGGATTTTGTTATAATAATAAAAATGTCATCGTTTTTGTAGTTTAAGTGTATTAAAAGTTAAAAAAAGGGTAATCCAAATTATATGCGCAACATATAAGTTTTCACATGTGCAATGATACACTCTTTAAAAATGAGTTTAATGTTCACGACTTTTTTCTAAAATTTTCTTTGCGCTACTTTAAATTTTACTTTACCACTAAAATAATTATGCTGGTAATTTCTATACTCTTTAAAGTGCGTTTATTTTTTCACTATGTTAAAAAAAATTATTAAAAGCACTCCAAAAGTTATACTATGGCATTTACTATTTTTATTTACCTACGGTAGAATAAAAGAGGTTTTCGTTTTTTTACCATGGCAAATATTTTACCATGTTTTTTTACTTTTTGTGTTGCATGTATTATCATCTAAAAATGGTAAAATATTTTTGAAAACAAGAATAAATATATGATTCTTGGTTTTATCACGGCAAAATATTCTTTCATTTACCATTGTGAAAAAGACAATTTTACCATGGCATAAAAGAAACACACCCTAGACAAAAATCTATAATTTTTATCACATTGTAGAGCTAAAGCAAAGGTAAGGTATGATATGATAGAAAAAATTAAATATACTTAAAGAACTTAAATAATTCAAGCAATTTTGCAAAATCTTAATAAATACGAAAAAATCTCTATACGAAAATTTTACAATCAGGGCCTATCAGAGGAATAAGCCCGCCGTTACATAAAAAAATCATATTTGTGTAGAATTTTGATTGCCAAGCTTTTATAAATACTTTACAATAAATTTTGCTAAAAAAAGGCGTAATAAAAGCTTATAATTTAACAATTTTGCTGTTATACCTTATTTATTTGTTTTAGTATATCACTTTGTTGGTTCATATTTCTGTTGCCTAAACTATAAAAGTAATATGTTATGATTTGAGGCAATAAAAGACATGTTTTGTATTTGAAGCAGGAGTACTTAAATTTTGATATGAACAAAGTCAATAAAAATTATTTAGTTAAATATATATGAAGGTATTTTACAGGTTTATATATTACAAATATACGTATATATACCTTCAAGCTGTCTTGTTAATTAATTCGCATAACAAATTCGAAATTTACATAAATTACTAAAAGATATGTCGTCTTATAGTTTATATACAAAGTTTTTTTGGTAAAGAATATTGTTTTTTAAAGCAAAAATAACTAAGAATTTGCATACTGATTTTAGATATGTACCTTTTGCTGTAAATATTGGCAAACAGTAAACGGTAAACTTTTTAAGGTAAGTAAAAGCGAGAATTAATTATTTTATCCCGGGCAAAAAACTAGTCTTCGGTTGTAACGGTTCTATTCTATCTGCAGAAAACATTTCGGTCATAAGTTTTAGAACTCAAAAAGAATGTTAATTATTAGGCTGAAAATACAATAAAGGCGTAAGTGGTAGAAATTGAAAGATAAAAAAGTTGAAATGCATTTATTTAAAAATACAAATGCAATTAACTCTGTTTCTTGTAAATAAACCCTTTAATCTTTGATTTAAAGGCTCATATAGTATTTTAATATGTTATTAAAAAGCTAGATTAACATAAGAGAATATTAACTATACCTTTTTGTATTTTTGAATGCAAAATCAAAGTTCTTTTTTTAATAAAAATCTTATGTATTTAACCCTATTCTTTATTTTTCTGTATTTTTAGATAGTTTTTTTATATTTTGCTAAAAAAACCGGTAGTTTTACTTTTTTCCAAAATTTTAAATATATAAAAAACAATTGCGTTAAAATTCTGTATCTGTAGAGTTCTCAGATATTTTTTATATTCTATTTCTTACTCCATTTTATACCGGTAATAAAAATGTCATGGTAAATTTTTATTAATATAAAATGCTTTTTAAACACTTTAAAATCTCAACACGAAAAAATACTCTAATTAATCTCTGAATAATAGAGTTACAGACGTTTATTTTCGTTCCGAGAGTTGAATTCAAACAGAATTCAAACATATAAAAACTTACGATTTCACTGTTTTACATTTACAAGTCCAACGGATGTAAGTTGTATAAATTACATTTATCGGAAACACAAAAGTGTATTTTAAAAAAAGTTTCTAACAAACATGCACTTTTCAATAATACCTTTTTATTGTAATAAATTGACCGAAAAGCTCCCTGGATCACGGTTAAAAATTCTCCTTATTATAAATGACCCTACTGTGTTCCCTCGATAATACAACGTCGACATTATTTTGTATTTAGTGCTTTACCGCACTATATTCGAATATAGTGCGCGTGGGCACTACTTTCAAACAGTTTAGATAAATTTATTCTTTTTTTATTTTTACATCCCCTTCTCACGCAAAATGGCAAATCAAAAGTATTTACAATACCAATAAATCTTTAAATGTAAGTAGAGTATATTTCAAATGCACGCTGTATTACTGTGTTAAAACCGTTTTCATGTGCCCTTTGTTTTTTTGCCTCACCTACAATATTTCCATGGAAATGCAACTACAGGCCCCTTCTCTAATTTGCACCTTTTCTAATATGAATGTGCACCCTACCCTTTAATTGACGCATAAATTTTTATCAGTGAACATTTTTTATTTTTTTTTACTGTACAATTTATAAGGACTTATAAATAATGTTTCTCTCTAATGTAAACATTAATCTAAATTATCGATTATTCGAACGAATAACAAATTTTTCACATATAAAACACAAAAAAGGGTTAATTAAAGCTTACGAACAATATATACAATTTTTTGCGTATGCACATTTATTTGGCTTTTTTTTTAGTTCTATCAGGATAACGTCCACATTGAACTCTTATGTGAACATTTAAAAATTTAGCACGAAAGTGTTTACATAGGCGAAGAGGGACTGTACTATAGTTTACACTTGGTTTATGTTTGTTGTTTTTATTTTTATTTTAACGTTTCTATATTAATTAAATCTTTTTTGGACTTTTAATACTATCTTACTAATAAATTTTACCAGTTTTATTATATGCATTAATTTCTAATATTAACACATAGTGAGTCCGATCTTTTTTTTCAATGTGTATACCTTTACATTTAATCGTTTTTTTATAAATAAAAAGTATTCCATAAAAAAATTGAGATATCAGACGCGTTTTTTTTTACCCACGTATTATAAAAAAGCAGCTTGTCTTTTTTTTGAATTTTTATTTTTGTATCGTTTTTTGTTTTTAATGCGTACGTCTTTTTTTCGAGGGAACACAGTAGATAAAGAATTTTACTTTAGTTGACAACTACTGCCGAAAAAGTATATCTTTCCCTTATGGACCACAATTTTAATATTTGCGGATATTTTGCGTGAATAAATAGCAAACACATTGTGTAAACTACATTTTTTGTATTTTATTTTTTTGACAATAAGTTCCCGTGACTGTTTATTTTCCGCTGTGAAAAACATGATTTGACTCGAGCTTGTTTAGTATAAAAAAGCAAAAAAGATTAATGTTATATATTTTTTTGCATGTAGTTATATATTAAACCAAAAGAACTTTAAAACTGTAGTAATTATATATTTTAATGACCACTAAGCGTTTTTAAAGCAAAAAAAAATGTATAATCTTGCATAAAAAAACCGTTAAGATCGTATTAAGATAAAATGTCTTTTTTACTGGTTTTGCGCCAAAAAGCAAAAAAATAAGCCTTAGGCAATATAATACTTATTTGTATTCATTAAAAAATTTTATGTCTATTGACATTATAAAACTTGTTATGCGCCACTTTAAAAATCATAGGTATAGAAAACGGGCAGATTTAAAGAATCTTATCTTATGAAAGCGCACATCACGAACATCGCATATAAAAAAAGAATTGACTAATGTTTTCATAAGAAAATGCAGTTGTTTACGCATTGTAAAATGTTGAGTAAGTATTTAGACAATTTATAGTTTTTACTGTTATAACTATGGTTAGAAAAGCTTTGATTATGTTTATGACGTGGGCATTATCATCAGGTCTATTACAAACAACAAAAATCAATTTATTCTTACTTTTTTAGTGAAAAAAGCATATTTTAAAATGTATAAAATAGGGTTTGTAAAAAGACCAAAAATGAGCATTGGTATTATATGTATAGGCACACAGCTCATATCGAGATACGAGAACAAAGCGGGTATCATAATTTGTTAAGACCACTTTCAATAGGGCATTATGCCCCTCCCATTATTGAGGGTTTTTTTTTACCTTTATGGTTTCCCTTCTTTTGTATAGTAATTATAGTTTTATAACATAAAATTAACTAATTATGGTTTATTCATTTTCCGCATTAGGTAGAATAAATTGCCATTTACTTACACCAATACAGTGGGCCTGTTTTTTGCTACTATATAGTAATCCGAGTATTCGGAATTCGTACTATTTGAATTTTTTTGGAATTCTTTCTATTTAGAATTCCGGTATTTGTAATTTCCACAGTTTTAAATTCCGAATATTTGAGATGTATAATATGCCAAATTCTGAGTATTTGCAGATCTCACTATTCGAAATTCTTACTTCCAGGAAATACAGTGCAGTTAGAATAATAATATGTAAACTCTACTTTTTTGATTGCCGAGTATATGAAAAGAATAATGAACGGTATCTCTGAATAGTAAGAGTTCCAAATGCTTACAATTCAAAATACTCGTAATTACAAATAGTAATAATTCCTGTATTAAGAATTGTAAAATGTTCCTGAAATTGACATAGTAATAATCTAAATAATCGGATTAGAAATTACTCCATAGTATAAACACTCTGAATTCGTATACTTAGAGGTCAAAAAAATTAAATTTTAGTATACCTGGTTATTGAATTTATCATTTTTGGATTCACGTTTTTCGTAAATTGTAAGAATTTAGAATTTTTAGAATCCAAAATACAGTGAAACCCCTATATATTGAAGCCCCTATATAGTGGCAAACTTTGCAATATGGTTAATTATTAGTCTTTAAGCTTACTCATTCTCGGTAAAAATATCAATACTAGTGATTATGCAATAAAAACTAGCTTATAAAATCTTTTTATCGATTTGCTCGTATGTTTTTGAGTAAATTTATATACCCATTTCTAATAAATCTTTCTATATATGAGGCTGTGGGCCAGGGATGGAAAAAACCCAGTTTTTTTACACAGAATGGGTAAGTTTTTTTAGTTTTTTTAAAAACCCTGGGGTTTTCTGATTTTTTTCTAATGTTTTGTTTTAAAAAATGCAACTATTTAAAACTGCTAAAATAATTTAGAAGTTCTTAAAAGCCACCAAGTACAATTTTTGCGCCATTTCATGCAAGAGATCTTTTATCTTTACTATATCTTAATGCTTTTATTGTATATTTCAAATTTTAAGTGCCATAATATATATAATCTGACTAATTTATCAAATTAAAAGACTTCAATATCTAAATAAGACAACTTAAAAATTTAAAAAAGCAATTTCAATATATTCTAAAAAATGTGAGTATACAAAATAGGGTATATATCATTCTGTATGCCATTCTATAAACACTTACAATTTTGCCTTGGATACTACTGATTTGTCGATATATTGTTAACATAAGTATGTTTTTAGTAAATATAACATTAGAAAAAGGCTACTTTTTTAAATGAGTTGTCTGTAAGTGACCGTAATACCGCATCAAGTAGCCTTTTGTTTACACTTTTTGTTTAAAATGCAAACCTCTAAGTACATTATGTGCCTCAAACCTTTTTTTTTTTTAATCCTAGACGTATCTATATAAAAAAAAACTAAGCCGGGTTTTTTAAAAACTTCAATAAAACCATGTTTTCTAGAAAACGAAGTTTATTCTGTAAATTAAGTCGAATATTACATAAGGACTTAAATATTGTAAAAATAAATATTCATTCAACAGAAAATTAAAATATAGTTTAACTACTTAATTTAAAAAACCCAGAAAAACCCAAAAACGGAAATTTCATCTGGGTGGGTTTTTTGAAAAATCCCAGAAAAACCCTGTCTTAAAAAACCCATGTCTGCCACCCCTGGCTGTGGCGTACCCAGGAATTTTTTCAGCCCAGGACCAGTCAGTGTTTTTCAAAAAAATAAGAGTTCAAAGACGATTTTTAAAGCAAAAAATCTTTATTATTTTTTTTTTAGAGTTTTTTTTTTAAAAATTTTTAATGGCAGAATTTTTCCAAAAAAAATTCTGCTATATAAAAAGACCCGCCCTGTAAATTTAGGCGCAACTTTTTGTTCAGGGGGGGATGCCCCCCCTGCCCCCTAGGTACGCCACTGATATGAGGGGTTTTACTGTACTCAGAATTCCGAATGTCGAGAATTCCGAAATTCTGATTGTATGCAGTATTTTTTCCAAATATTTGGAATTTTGATTTATAAAATTCCGAATGTTATTTATGCACCAAAAATATAAATTACCATTATCCCTTTATTGTTAAAAACCTCCGGCATTGTTAATAAAAATACACATAATTTACACAAAATGCATTTTTTTATAGGTTTTATAAAGCTTGCATTTTTTTAAAAAATATTTATAAAAAAATTACAAATTCTTTCCTGCATTTCATAATGGTCATTATGAAGGATTTGATATTACGCCTTTTCCCTACATGTCCCTTACCCTATTCAATATCTCAGATGAGCTTCATTCGTATTAACTTCGTACGGTATTTGGGTCTCCCTGATTTTTTTTACCATAAACACCTTTTACTACATCTATACCCTTATTATAAATATTTTTATTCTTTCTGATAGTTCTGTAAAAATAAGCGTTTTGTCGCGTACTAAAAAAACTCTATTACTGCAAAAAGGCATTTTATGTGTATTTCGTTTAAATAGGTAACAAAATATCTACAAAATACATTTTTATTTTGTAAATAGATAATTTAATGTTCTTTCTGTGTAATATATTTTATAACCTTTGTTAATGACCTTACTAATTTTACACATTTATTGCGTTTTTTGATATGTTTTGATTTTTTTTTCTCTTTCTTCTCTTTAAAAAACCGGAAAAACGCAAAAGTTGTAGTAAAGGCACATATTTGCGGAGTTAGCTACTGTAAATGCTCGGGAAAATGTCTCTTTTTTAATACCAAAAACATTCAATTTATTTTTGACAGTATATGAATCCAATAGTTTTTACTTCAAAAAATTATTCAAAAAAATAAGCCGTATTAGCGGTCATTTACGGTATGTGACCAATTTTTTTTTGTTTAGTGTTAGCCTATATTATACAGCTAGCACATTTTGAGCCAATGAATACAAAAGACAAGATTCGTTGCATATAAGGAAGTTACGAAGGAAAATAATATATATAGCAACAACAAGTAAAAAAAAAATACATCGTGATAAAATTTTTCCAGCATATTTATGGTTTATTTCTAAATGTATAAATACAATGGGGCATTTTACAAATTATAAAATAATTACTATAGTAAATAGTAGGGGTTGCAACCGAATAATTTGTATTCGGTAAAAAGGGTGTATTCGGTATTCGTTTTTTTAGACAAAAAGACAGGAACGAATATTCGTATTACTTAAATTTTATGAATTTTAAGTCTCAGTCGTATTAATATAAAACTTTGATGTTTATAGACAGTTAATGCTATTATTGACAACTTAGGGCGGATGTTAGAAGTATTTCTATTGTTATATACACTTATAAAAAATAATAAGCGTATAATTTTTGGATGAGGGGGTTATTGCCTTGGACTTCTTAGATAAAACCATTTTAAAAAACCACCATTATTTATTTTACTTGCTTATATAGATTTCTTGAATTAAATCAAAACACTTTATCATGTATGATAAATACAAATGTATCACATTAGATGATACAAACCAATCATACGTCAGATGTAAAAAACCAAAATTTTTGGAAATCCGCGGCCGCGGATTTCTTTGGACACCATGTCGAGTTCGGAAAATAAATGGTAGACTTTGACATGTATTATCCCGTTGCAGTTTTTCCTTTTAAGCGTTTATATGCGAGACAAATTGGGTGATTGATTTATTTGGACACAACAATAATTATTATATAAAATATAGTTATGCCGCGCGTGATAAAAATTGTAATTTTGTAGAAAGACTAAATATAGAATACTTTTAACATGATAAGCACATTCCTCTCTTATACTCATAAAATTCATAAACATAAAAAAAATTAAAGCACTTTTAAATGCAAAACAAGAACCTGCACATTTTTTTTTACAGTTTACCAATATTTCTGCTTCTTTATGACATAAAATTCAGTAATCCAACTTTCTATAACAAACTATCAGACTAAAACAATAAGTGTCGAATAAAAAACATATTATTGAATATTTGCTTAATTGTATATTTTGCAGCTGTAGTATACCTAAACGGCATCTTTTTGGTTTTAAAGTAATGTTAATATGTTCAGTCTGCATTTTATTTGTAATTATACAGCCATTTAAGGCCTAATGTACACCTTTTTTTGTTTTAATTTTTATATTGTTGTTAGGTGTAATACTTGGATTTTTATACCATAAAATTAATTATACCTTTTTTTATTACTTTAGTAGACCTTTTCAAAAATGCAAATTTACATGGCATTAAGAATATATATACATGTAAAAACTTGATTATATTTGGTATTCGTAATTTTTTTTGACGCATATTAGTTATTCGTCTTTTTTGTAAAAGTGTCGGTTTTGCAACCTCTAGGCAATAGCCGGGATACCAAACACTCATGGTACTACTGCCAAATGCCATAAAATATATGACAAAAAATCTCAAAAGCAATTTTTATATATTCGCATATTCTTTTTATTTGGTTAAAACGTTTGCATATTATTTTAGTTATTCTTATTAACAGTCTTTAACATTTTTTTCGCTACCTTATAAATTAATCCCAAATTATGAGATTTGCAATATATTTTTTGAATAAAACCTGGTTACCAGGTAAATTGTAAACTTTGCAAACCAATAACAACATATAGAATCTTGAATCAAAATATTTGCATGGCAGATATGCTTTTATAAAAAAACGATATAAACTAACAATAAAAGGTTATCAGCACCAGTGATATTAAAAAAATCTCTGAAAATTAAGTCAAAACCAAAAAAAACGGCGAAAAATCTTATAAAATCTGCAAATCAAAAAATTAAACGTTTTTTAAAACTACGGTAGTCGATTTTAAAAAAAATAAACTAAAGCATTTTTTTAAATGCTCACGATTAACCAAATACTGCCGTAGGTAATCTAATTCACGACTTGAAAGTTTTTGCAGATAGCAGTACAGATGCGATGATCGATTGTTATTTTTTTAGTGTTTTAGTTTTTTGTGATCCATTCTAGATTGTTTTTTTTCAGATGTTTTATTTTTGGAAAAAAAAAAATGATGGGATAAACACCAGTGATTTTTTTTGTGCCAGAACAAAATAAATATCGTGTATAATATTTCGTATAATGGCAGCATCTTCTTTTACAATATGTAGTTTATAAGGTTTTTAAATAATTTTGTGCATTATAAAGATACTCTTACACAAGCAATAAGCATGTTTAAATTTTCTATTGTGTTAATTTAAAAAACTTTAATTTTAATTTTTGGATGAGTCCGAAAGATCTTTTTTCTTTTTAGTATAAGGCATTTGTAATGATGTTATTATTTTAAAATGTGATTCTTTATATAGCTGATAATTTATCAGCTATATTGCATGTTTATATATTTTCCTAATATATCAGATTCCATAAAAATTACCTATATATTCGCGTTTTACTTTTTTTCTATATCTGGCCTGCTTATATAATATATCACTATCTTACAAGCATTTTGGCGCATGTATTTTAGGCAGTGACTCATTGTTATGCAGTTTAATACCTGATCTAGTTTTAGAAGTCAAAACAAGCATATTAAGTGTTTTGACTCCAACATTAATTATCATTATAAGGCAATTTTACAAAAAAAAGCTGTTTTAATCAGGCTCAAATTATTATTTCGCTCATATTATATTAATTTACTATAACAGTAACTAAAAAATATAGCAACAAGGATTTCGTACGGAATTACTGTAATTATTTTTTTACATGTAAACAGGGCCGGTCTTATCAGGGATGGGGCCCCCAGAATAAAGGGGGGCCCTATAGTAAAAAATGAGAAAAAATATGTTCCCATATGTGCCCATATAAATTTAAAAACATACATTTTATATTTTTCTGGTAAAATAATTTATCACGTATAAATTTTGTTTTATCCGTAATTTTTGCCTCTCAATTTTATTAGAATCTCCCTCAATTGCCCCCCCCCCCGGTAAAACCGGCCCTGCATGTAAACATAGTTGATGTCGTATTTTTAAAAATATAAAAATCTAAACGGATATTGCAATCGAAAATTTAAACAGTAACAAAAAACATCTTTTTTATAGTTTACAAAAAGTTTCATCTAAGCTTTTTTATAAAAACACAAGTAAAAAAGGGTTTTATTGGTTGTTTATGCATTTAATTATAAAAAGCAGATAGTGTAAAGCCATAAAAACTCAGTAAAAAAATATTATATCTACCGTAAAAATAACACTGCCTATAGAATGTAAGAACACAAGTTCTAAAATTAAGATTTCTAGCATCGGTTGTTTGCCACAAACAGGGGTTAAAGCTTAAATTAAGCAAGGTTTTGTTGCATAGCTGCATTACTGCCCTTATACAAATAATTTACATATAACATTGCCAATGCACACTCCTTGCATGCATATTTTCTTTTGTACAAGTTTTTTTTTTGCACATATGGGACTATTTTTCTAGTTATTATTTATTTTAAAATATAAAGCAACTTTACGAACTAGACCAGTAAATAGTAATTTTTTTGTTGATGTACCAGATCTCTGCACGTACCGTTCTTTAGACCCGTTCCGCCGGACCGTAATATTTTTTTGATTTTTTGACCGGACCAGACAGCAATTTTGTTCTGCAGTCCGGTCCGGCGGCGGTCCTAGGTTTAGACCGGACCGGTAAATGCCTTTAGAACGAGCTGGTAAAAAGTCTTGTTAATTTATTAACGCGTTTTATTAGGCAATTTATGAAACATAATAGTATTTCAAGTCATTGATTCACAAGAAAAAAAAATTGCAAGATACTCACATTTTTTTGCTGACTTATACTTATATAATAAACATTATTTTGCTTTTTAATTTTTTTTATTAAGTAATAAAGCTCAGTTGTATTTTTAAATTAGTTAGTAGGGTTCAAAATTTTAGTATATGTATATACAGGGTTTTTGAAAGTATAGAAATTTTAATTATATAATACCCCTTGAAATCAACAAAGAAAAAAATAAAAAAAGTAAAAGGAAAAAACAAAAAAATCTTGTTTTTTTTAATTTTGCACATACAGACAGCCTTTGTATATGAAAATAATGTTTTTTCGTCGATTTCGATTTTTTATTATACAAAAAAAAAACGAACTGCATCTTAAATCATAAAAAAAACTAGATTAGGTAATTTAAAGATCAAAAAATACATCATAATATTATTTTCGATTTTTTATGATAGCCTCAAAAGTATCAGTACTTTATTTTTATCATAAAAGTAATGAAATTACATCCATATTAAATGGTACATCTAACCCAAGCAGAAAGACTTTAAATTGTTCTATCTCATACAATAATATATGTAATCGCATTACCGAGGAATTACTTCGTTTTAATCCTTATCAAACTGCAATAGCTGTAAGTACAGCATAAAGAATACTTGTTTAATTTTCAGAAACTAAGAAGTGTTCAAAAAACCAAAAATCAGGTAGAGGATATAATTTCAAAAGAAGAAGGGGTTCCGAGCATAATATAACGTACCTTTGAAAGTAATCATTGTTTTTCAGTTCGTACACTTGTTTTTTTTTTTGGCTACCAAAGTCCACTATTCATAAAGTTATTAAAATTAAGAAATTATAGGCACATAAGCGGTACATTGATCAGCGACTTCTGGTAAATGATACGAGCAGAAGATAAATTTATCGCACATGGGTAAGAATATCTACCAGCCAAAAAAAATAATCTTAAGCAAAAAAAAACTTTTTTCTGACGAGTTCCTATTTTCAATTAATACAAGTTCTGTAAATAAGCCGAATAAAAGGATATGGCGTTTAAAACCAACATGGTTGTTAGCCGGTTATGCATGTTATCCGCTGTAAGTAATTGTATGAGTGGACATACTTGATAATAGGCTCAAATGCCATTTTTTGTCAATGAGAAAAAAACAGCGGCTGTTTATCTCAACCTACTCGAAACTGTAGTATTTAAATATAAAAATAAATTCCAAAACTTTGATGAGATTTTTTCCAGCAAAAGGAGCACCAGCCCACTTTGCTCAGATTACCAGAAAATTTTTAAATTTAAAAATGCCGGGTAACCGGATTTGGCGAGGAGGACCGTAAATTGCCTGCAAGACACGTTTGATCTTTTAACTAAAGATTTTTTATAAGGGCATTATAAAGAGCAGGTATAAACTGCAAGAATTGAACGATCGTTACATTAAAAGAGAAAATAACATTAGTATGTCAAAACTTTTTTTTCAGCGTTGATATAAAAAGCAGTTAAACATTTTAAAATACGCAATGCTGTGATATTTTGACGATGGTACGAGTATGAGTACTTGCTTTGACATATGAATTGAAATAAAAATACTTTTCAGTTTTTATCTTTATATTATTTGTCAATGTGATTTAATATTGTGTAATTGGAAAAAAAAATATATAAGTGCTTGTTATTTGATTAGATTTAATATAAAAGATGCTTTTTTACTGCGTTAGTTATATATTTTTTATTAAAAAACGCATGTCTTGACATGAAACACAAAAAAAAACCTGTAATGCTACTTTGGTTTTAAAAAAAAACATTTATTCAGATCGTAATACAGTAATTCAATCATATTACTGTTATTAATTACAATGTGAAAGGATTTACCTAGAAACAAAAGCCATTTGAAGGTATTGCATGCATTAAAAAATTTTAGATTGTTCTTGTAAAATCAATATCTGCCACAAATGTTTTTCTTCATTGCGTTACTGTACGGACACCCTCTATACTTTTTGCATACATTTTGTTACCATTTCTACTTTATTGAAATTAATTTATATTGCATAAAAACAAAACAAACAATAGACTTACCAAAAAGCTAAATATGTTATTCTCTGTTAAATACGTAGTGCTATACCAGTGCTACGCAAAAGGTCCGGGAATTCCATTAAAAAGATCATATATAGCAAAATATAAACTACAAAAGTACCAATATAAATACGTAGATTTAAGTAGTTTGGTATCAGATAGTTGTTTATATACTTTTATTTTTTTATTAAAATATTTTTGATACCAATTGAAGATAATTTTACCCGCTGAGCCCCGTTGCGTCGCCCTGTGCTTTACTTTATTTTACATACATTGCGCCCATAATAAGCAAAAGAATGTAATTTAATTGTATTTTACTTTTTTATGGGATTTTTGTAACATCGAATTACGGTAATACTTTTTTTATATAAATTGAGGGTTGTACATCTTCATGAACTTTACATATATTGTAAGAAAACGCTATATATCTTTTTTTGAGGCGGGCGTTCCCTTGGGTTTCTTAGTAAAAAACATATAAAAGGTACTATTTTTTTACAGTGCTTTTAATTGTATGTTTGTATTTGCATTTACTCATTTATTACAAATCTTTAATATATTTCATTATTTCCCGACCTAATTAAAATATTAATTTAAGTCATAATATACCATTATCTGCACACTTTAATGGCCAAATTATGTGGAATCGCTACGGCTATTAATTTCGCGGGTCAAAGAAGTAAAACAATACATGTTGGGCCTGTAGTTTCCCTTTTTATAGTATTATACCTAGGGTTGCGATCTCATCGTAATCAACAATCTTGTAGAATTTCTAAGCTAGATTGAGTAAATGCGCCTACTAAAAAAATGTGTATATAATGAAATTGAAATTTGTATAAAATTTATTTTTAAAAAAAATGCGTTGCTTATGTCTACGAATATGTAAAATTGTAACTATAACTAAAGAAGAATGACAGTCAAATACGTAACCGCACAAAGGTCTGAGAGTTTTTTTAAGCAAAAACAACTAAAAACGCAGAAAAACGCATGCATCACTTGACAAATCTACTATATATTTTATCTTTTTATTGAAGTATATGTAAAATGTAGTGCTTATTAAATAAAGCTCGCCTAAAAGCACAAAAAATGCAAAAGATATGCTTAAAGCAACACAAAAAACACGCGCACATGTAAAATTAGTTTTATATATTGTCAATTTACAAAAAAAAGATGTTTTTTATAATGACCGGAAATTTTTTTGCTAAAAAAAAATGAACGGACCAGTAATTTGGCATTCGGGTCCGATCCAGCGGCAATTTTTTATAGTCAATTGCAGGGCTCTGGAGCAAAATCATACATAATTGTTAAGTTGCGCTGAATAAAATGTTAGATAGTAGTTTACATACAGTTAGATTCTAGAATAAAGTTTTTGCATTTTTATACAATTTAAACCCTTTTTTTACAACAACAGTGGCAGTATCTATATAGTTAGTGCTAGGCGTAGATGCAAACACATTTTGTTAAAAATGATATTAAATAAAAAAATACAAAGTATTGTGCAAACATAATATTCTTAACACCCCTGCAAGTATGTAGTATGCAATGCAGCTGGTAAAGTTCGCAAGCAAATAAGTGCAAGTAGTAGCTTTTCTTTAGAAAAAATATACACATGAACCACTTTTTTGTTTTGTTTCCATAGCGTGTTTGCAAAATATTTTGTAAGTATCAAAAGTTAAATATGAAAAATGCTATGAAAACATTATATTACACTATTTATATACATACTTTGCACTTTTTTGAACTTTTAATTGCAGTATAATTCCGATCGTTCCAAAAAGTACATAAAAAACAAAATTTTAATTTCTAGTGTAAACATTTTTTTCTAGTTTATCATCTTACGACCAGAATTGGAATTTACGATGCCATAAATGCATGCATGCACGAATAAAAACCATTTATAATGCAAATCTTTTATCTTTAAATGTCAAGAGTTTTAAGTATGTAAATTTTTTGTATAAGTAATAGAATAAATAAAAAAGAAAAACCAAACTAAAAAAACCCACGCATAATGGCCATTAAAAGCTGATGTTGTAACCTTTTACAAGTAAGCACAGAGATCAACTGCAACTTTCCTTGAAAATCGTTTTCGCGAGTCATGTGAACAATAAATAAAATAGTCTACTAACCGCGTAGTGCTAGAGACATTTAAAACTCTGAAGAAAAACCCTGACACGCTCAGCAACGAAATAGAGATTTTGCAACATAAGAATTGCTGTCTTGAGCCTAAACAGTTTTTCTTTATAATAGAGGAAAAAAAAATGTGACAAGATTTTCCAAAATGGTGAGATGTAGATTTTAAGTACACATTGTTTTAGAAAAGTGATTTACATACAGGAAAAACAACAAAAACATTTAAAACGATTTTTTTTATACATATGTTGAGTAAAAATGTACGTTGAATATGTGGAATGTTTTCTAAGGTCAGTCTTCTCTTTGTTGGCTTTTAAAAATTTTTGTTGGATGCTGAATGATTTTTTAATTACTACATATGATAGGGAGTAGAAGTATATATTTTTATATTGACAGAGCCAGGTATAAAATAATAATTTTTTAGTAAACTTGTATTCTGGATCAGAATCTATTGTGTTAGATATTCTTAGTTTCATATTATTATCTGCTATATTTTTAAAATTTTTAAGTTTACTTTTTTGATCAACCAAAGATAATCTATCTTTGTCTAATTTTTAAATCAAAATTAGCAACTCAGTATATTTTATTTTTTTATTCAGTTTTGTGGTGTATTGTTCCTGTTAAAATATGTTGTATAATTCATGTTCTTTGCCAAGATATTAAATAAAAAATTTAACCAATGATATTTTAGCCTCTATCCAGATTAAGATTAAGAAAAACTCACCAACCTCGTTTTTTGATAGCCAAAGCTTATTAGGTTGTGTTGATTGCATTGTAATCTCATTCTTAATTATGGTTTTGGATTTTCTTTTTATTTAATGCAGAATTCCGTAAAAAGAAACTTTGGTTTTCTACCGGTTCGGCAAAGTTATTCATAACTTAATACATGCAAGTACGTTATTTTTGTCCAGGTATGGCGATACAATATTCTTTCTTGTATTTTCACATTATTTTGACTCGTCAAATATCATCAATTTCAACTTTTATGCAGCAAAAACGATTTACAAATTCTAACAACACACACAAATACTGATTTTCGTGATAGTTATATTAAAACACTTATTTAATGTTACAATCACTAACAGAAATAATCGAGTTTAATCCTCTGCAGATTTTGAAGCGCTAAATACGTTGACTATTCCCTGCCACTAGGAGAACGGCGATGTATGAAAAGAATATAGAAAAGTGTATCATAAAGTCAATAAGTACATAAAGCGTAAACCTTCTTATATTTTTAGAATTTTTAGACAAAAACTGCTACTGCTTGCAAAGTTTTATCTCATGTATTTGTTTTTAAAAATCTGATTATTCTTTTTATCTAATTTACAGCGCAAAAATATTTAGTAATAAAAAACTTATGCTTATTTCCCATCATCGGTTTTTTTCACGCTTTTGTTGATCTTTAATCTGCATATTTTTACAATGCTTTTGTGTCATTTCATGCCTTGATAACAAATCCGCCCGTTCTCAATTTTTGGAAAACTTTTTGTTTCAGATGAAACGCATTAAAGCTTTTTGATCTTCAAAAAAAATCCATGTTTATTTTAATATATAATCCGTGATGGAATTTCTCTTTTTATTACCTGTTCGTTGATTTTAATTCTTTCTACTTTAAGTTGCGATTGTTATTTGGGCTTAAAA